>PVJC01031647.1:0-20373 GCA_004026665.1 Murina feae | reverse complement strand
ACCCACAACTGCCTTCCTCTCTTGGCCTCTAACTGCCGCTACTTCAGCCCCGCCACCATGGCTTTGTCTAGAAGAACATCTGGAAGGTCTCCCAGTCTAATTAGCATATTACCCTTTTATTAGTATAGATTACCCTTTTATTATAGATAGAGGCCTCGTACACGGGTTGCCCTGAAGGGTGTCCTGGATCAGGGTGGGGGTTCCCTTGGGGAACAAGGCAGCCTGGATGAGGGGCCTGTGGTGGTTTACAGGCCAGCCACGTCCCCATTGGGGTTGGGGCTCCCACTGGGGATGGTATGGGCCTGGGCAAGGAGCTGGGGCAGTTTGCAGGCCAGCTACACCTCCATGGAGTGAGGGTCTCCACTGAGGGTGTGTGGCCAGCCTGGGTGAGGGGCTGGGGGCTGTTTGCAGGCCCTTCCCTCAGAGGCCAGCCTGGATGACCCAAACCTTGTGCACACTCCCATTTGCTTCGTGGCCACCTCCCACAGGCCCCTCCTCCATTGCCGGGGGGTGACCCAAGCCTCCCGCCCGCTCTGCTGGCTCCATGGCTTCTGCCATCTTTGTCCTGCTAATTTGCATATTCCCTCCTGATTGGCTGTGTGGCATCATGGAGGTACAGTCAATTTACATATTTGTCTATTAGTGTAGATTGCCTATAGAAAATTAAATTTAGCAGCACAAAAATACATATAGTAAAAGAAGAATTAAGGCCTAAGAATTCTTTCATTCTGTTCTCTAATTTTTCCATTAATAATGAATTATTTTTCCTTTCTGTCTAATATTTTATTCATTTGAAACATTTGAATTCTTATAAACTTATATCTAATCTAATAAAAGCGTAATATTGAAATTGACCATTTCTTTGGGACGCCTAAGTCACGCCCACCAGCCAATTAGAGCGAATGCATGCAAATTAACCCAGCCAAGATGGAGGCTGGCAGTCACGGAGCTACTAGAGTAAACAGGCAGCTTTCATTGCAGCAGGAATAAAACTGTTTGCTGGCCGGCTGGGCTTCTCCCGGCTCCAGGCAACAACATATTTGCAACATTGTCTCAATTATAGAAGCCTCCAGGTGATGGTGGAAACTGCCTGCCTAGAGTCTACTAAGGCAACATTCTTTCAATTTTAGAAGCCATGAGCTAAAGCAGACAGGAGGCTTTGTTACCTGCCTAGACCTCGGGTTAAAGGCACAGTGTATCAACTATAGAAGATAAATAAACTCCAGAAACCTGCTTCCAGCCAACCTTGCTGGGACATTGGGTCAATGGTAGCTGTGGGCAGCCTGAAAGCCTGAAAACAGCCCTAAGTCCATCACCCATGCTTACCACACCCCAATGGGGTGAGGGTCCCCAACTGGGGGTCTTGGCCAGCCTGCAAACAGCCATCAGCCCCTCACCCAGGCTGGCCAGGTATCCCAGTAGGAACCCAAAACCTGAAGGGACTGTGGGCAACCTGAAAGTCTGAAAACAGCCCTCAGACCCACACCTAGGCTGATCACACCCCAGTGGGGTGAGGGATGCTACTGGGGGGCTTGGCCAGCCTGCAGACAGCCATCAGTCCCTCACCCAGGCTGGCCAGGTACCCCAGTAGGAACCCAAAACCTGAAGGGGCTGTGGGCAGCCTGAAAACGGCTCTCAGCCCATCACCCAGGCTGACCAGGCACGCCAGCAGGTGGACATCCCCAGAGGGGTCCCAGACTGCGAGAGGGCACAGGTCGGGCTGAGGGACCTCCCGAATGCACAAATTTTTGTGTACCGAGCCCCTAGTCTGTATAATAACTGTTTTAAAGCAAGTTATTTAAAATAACTTCAGGATCCTAGAAACTTTTTATTTTTAGATAATTGTAGATGATTGTAGATTCGTGTATGTTTTAAAATTGTGGAAAGGTCCCGTGTGTCCTTCCAGCTCTTCCTTGCATAACTTCAATCACAGTCATAATACTGAGTCATAATACTGACATTGATACAATCCACCTAAATTACCGTATTTTCTGGCATATAAGACGACTGGGTGTATAAGACGACCCCCAACTTTTGAGAAGATTTTCCTGGGTTAAAAAGTTGTCTTATATGGAGGAAAATACTGTACTCGGATTTCACCAGTTTTACATGTAATGATTTGTGTGTGTTTATTCTAGGCAGTTTTATTGTGTATAGATTTGTTTGACAACCACCACAGTGAGGGACTGATTCTAAACTTTTAAAGACTATTGACTTTTCAGTTATAGGGGCATTTTCATTGCTGGTTTTTTTTTCTCTTTTCCATTACAGTGTTTTGGAGCAACACAAATTGACAAAAGAGCAGTGGGAAGAAAGAATACAGAACTGGCATGAAGAACATAGAGGAATGCTAAGGTATTTGTATGGCTGTTTTCTTAGTGTTTTTCTCAAACTAAAATATTTTTATTCTATAACATTAATTATTAAATGAGATTATCCTCAAAAGATCAGTTGACACTGAATTTTAATTCAAAGTACTTTTATAATTTGCTGTTACTCTTACTTAAACATATTGTAATATGCTTTATTTCAACAGGGAAGATTCTATGATGGAATACCTGAAGATTGCACAAGATCTAGAAATGTATGGAGTTAATTATTTTGAAATAAAAAATAAAAAAGGAACTGAATTGTGGCTAGGTGTTGATGCTTTGGGTCTCAATATTTATGAGCATGATGACAAGTAAGTAAATAGTGAACTAGTCATTAATCAGTTGCCTTACTTACCCTTACTGCTTTTTTCTAAATTAAAAGATTAGTTAATGTCACATACTGGTAGGTTTTTTCAGATATCATTTTCATTGTCTCAACATCTTGCAGTTTTATTTTTTAATTTAAAAAAATTTTTTTATTGATTTCAGAGAGGGAGGGAGAGAAAGAGAGCAACATCAATGATGGGAGAATCATTGATCAGATCAGTTGCCTCCTGCATACCCCACACTGGGGATGTGCCCTGACTATGAATCAAACCTGGTGCATAGGTTGACTCTCAACCACTGACGACATTAAGCAGTGAGCCACCTCGGCCAGGCGCTCAACATCATGCAGTGTTAGAGTTTACTTAGTGTATTTATCAAAATGGGAAGATTCATTTTTATTTGAAGTGTGCTTCTTGATCACGTATAAGTTATGTCTAGTAACTATTAAAATTTGTCCCCTCAGTAAATGAAGGATAATTCTTTAAATGTCATGCCTGGCATACAGGTTGAAATTGAAATTAGCATCTATAAGAAGTCAGGAGCAATGAGACAATGGAATTAAAAGATGGGTGACTTATTGTGTTTTATGACACCGTTTTGTTGAACATTTATAGGAATTGTTTTGAATATTTTTGACATTAGTAAAGTAGAATATCCCAGTGTTAAAAATATGTGATTTTATTTTGAAATTGACCAGGTATTTTTACATTAATATAAAATCCATCAAGCCTTTTCAGGAATGATAGCTGCAGTTGCTTCATACCTTTCTTTAATTTTTTTACCATACCATGTAAGCATTCAAGTCTGCCAGTAGCACCTTTTACGAAGGCATTTCTCTATTCTGGGTTGGGTCCAAAATTTTAGTTTTATTATTACACATGTCTAATAAAACACACATTTCTAAGCATATACATTATGACTCTAAAAGAGAGCATTTTATTTAGTTTACACTAGTATATTTTTTCATTTATGTTGCAAAGCAAGTTAAAATGGTATATCATTCAGAAGGGAAGTTTTTAAGTTTTTGAAAAGCAAAAATAACTTTAAGACTATTAAGGTCTAGTCTTTTTTTTTTTCTTTCTTTTAAAAGTTATTGAATTAGTTTCCATTAGGGTACTCATTATATAGTATATACATAACAGATAAAGATGGGGTTAGCTCAGGGCAGGAGGAAGGGGTTGGGGATTGTGGACAAAGAATTCTTTGTTTTTTTATGTAATGGTTTAATTTTTTTTAAAAAAAATATGTTTTTAATGATTTCAGAGAAAGATGAGAGAGAAACATCATCTATTGGCTGCCTCCTCTACGCCCCCTACTGGGGATCGAGCCTACTACCCGGGAATATGCCCTAATCTGGAATCGAACCCTGACCTCCTGGTACATGGGTTGATGCTCACCCACACCAGCTGGGCTACTTTCTTTTTATAATGAGAATGTATTATTTATATTTCCTTTTTATAAGTATATATATTTTTATTGATTTCGGAGAGGAAGGGTAAAGAAGAGAGATAGAAACATCAGTGAATCATTGATTGGCTGCTTCCTGCATGCCTCCCTACCAGGAATTGAGTGTGCAACCCTGGCATGGGCCCTGACTGGAAATCGATCTGTGACCTTCTGGTTCATAGCTTGACACTCATCCACTGAGCCACGCCAGTCAGGCCCAATTTTTTTTTTTAAATATGGTTCAACTTTAAAGGTTAGTTAGATTCTTTTACCGTTTCTGTTAGTAATTATCTTTGTGACCCTTGTCAAATTATTAACTGAAATTTGTATAATTGTGAGAATTATATGAGGAAATTGCTTTAGAATTTGTAAAAGTAACATGTAAATGTAGTGTATGATGTTACCTTAAAAGTAGTGTTCTAACAGCCTCCCTTTTAAGTAGGTATTTTTTACTTACTTTGGTGGCCACTAGGGGACAGTATAAAGCATGCATATTGAATAAAATGTTTTTTTGTAGGAAAAATTATTTGCTGTACTGCAGTCAGTCGGCTTAAGAATTAAAAGGACTATAAATAGATAGAAATTCATACTCTGTTATCAGAACACTGACTAAATATGCCTTTTGACCAACATAGATGTTATAGTCATTTTGTGTTCTTGTTATTGGACAGCAGTGATGCATTTGATGGGTAGTCTGAAACAGTAAAATATATGAAAAGAAGAAACAGAATGACTTGTTCCAGTCTGATTTCCTAAATCTTTGTATGTAGGGTGGTAAATAGGGCATCTGTTTTATCGTCATAGAGTTGAAATTTCAGTTCTGTTTGTCCAAACATTTGTGTATATAAGTTTATAAATTTTTGTGGGTGATATGTCACATACGATAAAACTAAACCTTTTATTTTTTATTATTAATCCTCTCCAGAGGACGAGAGAGAGAGAGAGAGAGAGAGAGAGAGAGAGAGAGAGAGAGAGAGAGAGAGATTGAGAGTAGTTGCCTCCTAAATGCACCCAACCAGGGATGGAGCCCAGGTATGTTCCCTGACCGGGAATAGAACTGGCAATCTTTTGGTGCATAGGACGACCGACGCTCAACCAACTGAGCCACTCCAGCCTGGCTAAAGTTGAGCCTTTCTTTTTTTTTTTTTTTAAATCATTATTGGTGAAAATATTATAGATGTCTCCATTTTTCCCCCCCATTGACGCCCCTCCCTCCCCCTACCCTGCCCCTTTCCCCCATGCCTTCACTGCACTGTTGTCTGTTTTGTACTGAAAATTCAGTTTTTAGTATATTTATAAATAATGCAAACATTTTCAAATTAAACAGGAACACATTTTTTAATATTTAGTTACTTATATCCATAATTCACATGAAGTTATAAAAGCCATCTTTCCTCCCCTCTCTGCTTAAACATATTTAAGCTTAATAGTTGTAGTATTTTGACTCTAAATAAAACTAGTGCAAACTCGGAGAGCTCAGTTTAGCACTCTAGAACTAGATAGTTTTCTCCAGGTAATTTAAGGAAAATCAAGGTTCATGACACATTATGAATTTTTGGGGGAGGATGGTTATTGGTTGTTTTATGTGATTTAACTGATCAAAATTTCCCCTTAATAGATAATGTCAGCAGTGTGTTATGAGTAAGTTAATACATTTTGAAAATTCAGAACTCTTAAAATCGGTCATTTGGATAAATTGGCCCAAAAAAATTGATTGTGATTTTGTCCATTGTTTCTTGTTTCTAAGCTAAAGGGATGCTCTCATTTTTTAAGGTTAACACCTAAAATTGGTTTTCCCTGGAGTGAAATCAGAAATATTTCATTTAATGACAAAAAGTTTGTTATAAAGCCAATCGACAAAAAGGCACCTGTAAGTAAATTTTTAAAATATGTTTTATGTATTGTAAATTTCTGCGACTTTGCTGTGGTATTACTTGAACAAAGACATTGTTCATTTATTGAATTGATCCTGAGGAATATTCTTTTTCACCTTGTATAATAAATGTTATTAAAAATTCAAGGTTCCAATTTTTATTATACCATACAACTATTAGAGTTTTCTTTTAGCTGAAATTTAACTATTAGTTCTTAGGAGGTGGTTGAAAATAATCACTATTTCTAAGAAGCAATTTAGGAACATTGGTGTTGGTGTTTGGAATGTAACGGGTAGCCCTATTCTGTTAATAGAGATTTGCATCCTGAATGTTGTATTTTTGTAATTAGAAGACTTAAACTTAAATCTTTATATTTAAATAGATTATTTGATTCCTGTAGTGTCACACTTATCTCGTGTTCTGTCAGTTATTGAAAAGGAAAAAGATAAGGAGAACAATTCTAGGTCAAAAAACTTGACAGCCTTGGACAAAGGATGGTTTTGAGAGAAATGTGATAAAAATTAAAAGAAACCCTGAGATGGAGGAACAGATACTAATAGTTACTTTGGAGAAGAAAAAAATAGTAAATGACATTTCATGTATTGAAAGTATAAGATTATTATCCTCTTCACAAAACTGGTGGGGAATGGAAAGGGTGGGAACCAGTTATATGAAAGTATGGCATACTCATAAGAGATCAGAAACTTCATGATATCTAAACTTTATGTAATGTGATGTAAGAATTCATGCCACATATTGAAATTTATCTACAGATTATTGTGTGAGAGACTATCCTTAGGAAGATTTTAAATTCAGTATACTTTATATTTAGGATTTTGTTTTTTACGCGCCTCGTCTGAGAATCAATAAGCGGATTTTGGCCTTGTGCATGGGAAACCATGAACTGTACATGCGAAGAAGGAAGCCTGATACTATTGAAGTACAACAGATGAAGGCTCAGGCTAGGGAGGAGAAACATCAGAAGCAGTTGGAAAGGTATGGAATTTATAGTCATTCATACTCAAAATGTACATTTTAACAGTGTTTTCATTGTATTAAAATTGAATGGCAGCTATAATTTTCAAGTTAGAGGTCTGACAGAGTAAGTAGCTTTTCATGATTTCACAAATGGGCCTTTCCTTTATCATGCTTGTTTCTCACTGACAGACATTGGCTTGGATGTAGTATGAAATTTTCAAGTTGTTTTGTTTATGAATTACATTTTTTAATTTTTCAGGATAAGAATATGCTGAATGTTTGTGTTGTGTATTTTTTTGGAACAATGTCATGGACATTGTAGAACTCAAAAAGTCATTGTACAGAGTATGGTAATACCAGTTCTCCCTGTCAATAACACTGATCTTTTTAACCATGGTTCATTTAGACTTCAAAAGAAGATACTACCTATAATAATAATAAAAGCGCAATATGCTAATTAGACTGGACAGTCCAGACGAGGCCGAGGCTGGGAGGGCCAAGCCCCTTGCATGAGTTTTGTGCATCAGGCCTCCATTTAACTATATTAAATTGAGAATTTTTGAAATGGAAAGATTGATTGTAATTCTTGCTGAGCCTAGAACTAGATTACTGGGTCTGAAACAAAATTTCCAAATCTGATTCTAGATTAATTTAAACTTTATGCTTTATTTGAAAAAATGTAGACACTAAACTAAAGTTAACCTTCATTAAAGAAATATTTGTAGGATAGCATGATAATCTGTGAAACAGAGTAGGTTCTAAAGAAAACAAAATTGAGGAGACCTAAATATTTATAAATTTAAATATTTCAAACATACTAAAATTACATGATTTGAATCTAATAAATAGGCCCTCTACAAATATACTTTTAGTGTTTGTATTTAATGACGTATTTTTTTCTTAAATTTTTTGTATAGTTCAGAACTTTTATTAATTTAGATTACTCCCCTCAACTTATATTTATAAGCGTTAGAGAAGTTAACTGTATTTAAAACGTATTTCATATAGGCATGAATCTTTCTAGTAATTTAACTTTCATACTGGTAAAGATACTACGTTAGATTGTTTACTTTGGGCTCTCTTTTTTACTGTTCTCAGGCAGTTTAGGATCACATTGTGGCTCTAGTATTTCATACCTTTCAAAATAGTTCTTTTTTGGGCATTACTTTCTATGTATTTAGAAATTACAGTCATCCTTCATGGGGGATTGGTTCTAGGATCCCCACAGATATCCAAGTCCCTCATATAAAACTAGAGGCCCGGTGCACAGGAATTGTGCACTCAGGGATGGGGGGGGGGGTCTCTCAGCCTGGCCTATGCCCTCTTACAGTCCGGGAGCCCTCAGGGGATGTCCGACTGATATCTTAATACTGATACGGAGAGGTTCCTGCCACCGCCGTTGTGATGGCCAAATGTGAGCCTGGCTTCTGGCTGAGTGGCGCTCCCCTTGTGGGATCACACTGACCACCAGGGGGCAGCTCCTGTGTTGAGTATCTGCCCCCTGGTGGTCAGTGTATGTCATAGTGACCAGTTGTTCCACCGTTCGGTTGATTTGCATATTAGCCTTTTATTAGATAGGATGGTGTAGTATTTGCATATGACCTATGTATGCTTTACATCATCTCTAGATTACTTATGATATCTAAAACAATGTAATACTGTGGTGTTTAGGGAGCGGTGACAAGGCAGAAAGTCTGTACATGTTCAGTACAGACACAACCATCGTAGGCCTAACTACATAGTGCACATCAGCGGATGAGGAGCCCGCAGATACAGAGAGCAGACTGTGATTGCATACTCATAACTCAGTGTCCTAGCTGCTCTGCTTATCTGTAATATTCATATATTATTTATATTCTTAAGATTTGTCTACTTTTTCTTTATTTCTTACATGTAGAGAGGAGTGCTGTATGGTTTTAATATGTGTAGTATGGATAATAAGTACCATTTGGTGGTAGTTTACTCTAGGGTCTAGATGAAAGTGGAAGACTTTGTTTTGTTTTTTTTGCCACAATAAGAATCCAGTGGTTCCTCTTTTAGATAAATTCATTAGTGAGCATTGTGCACATAGGAATTCAGTAGCTGTTTAATCATTTGAATGCCTAGAGGATGTTTTATATTAGCAACACAGGGATTTGGCAGGTGTCAGACATAGCATGCCAAGTCTTCATTTATTCCCTGCTTTACAGGTCAGAGAGACAGAAATGGCAGCTGTGTATGTGGAAACAGTTTTGGTCAAGCCCATTGGCAAAGTAGCCAGCAGACATACTTGGGGGAGTGCTTGGAGGTATGCTGCCTGTGCTGCTGGACTCTCCTGGGCAAGAACAGTTGTTGGGAAGGGGCAGGGCAGCAAGGAAGCCGCTTTCCTACCATACGTTGGTGTATGTGGTCCTATTCTTTCCCCATAACTCTCCTCACTTGGGTTTTCCACAATGAAAATGGTGTTAGATGTTGCATACCAGGGGTAACTGATCTCTATAGTCTGTGTTCTGAAGTTATTTGCATCCAAATTGATGATAATTCATCCTGTAACTCTGGACGTTTTTTGTATTGTTAACAAATTTAAAAATGAGCCTCGCGTTTACAATTTAGATTCAGGTACTTACGTGCCAATTAGGATGTTTTGTGTCATGGCTGGCTGCCTGTATCACTAGGACCCAGCTGGTGTCATAAGGAGAATTACAGGCTTTGGAACTAGATAAATCTGGGTTTCATTCCTCGTCTAGCACTTGCTGAGTAAAACTCGTGAGCCACTATTCTCTTACCGAAAATAATAGTCCTACCTTCAAGATTTTTTTATGAGAAATAATGACAGTGTTATACAAACATTTAATAAGTAGTAGCTATTAGGGTAAATTTTTTAAAAATTTTATTCCTCACCCAAGGAGTGAGGATATTTTGCCATTGATTTCGAGAGATAATGGAAGTGGGGAGAGAGGGGAGAGAGAGAGCAGCATTGACATAAGAGTGACACATCAATTGGTTGCTTTCTACTGGCACCTGCCCAGAGCCAGGGATTGAACCTGCAACTGAGATGTATGCCCTTGACCCTTTGGTCCGAAAGCTGACACTCTAGCCACTGAGCCAAACTGGCCAGGGCTAATTCTTAATATTATTAATACACTAGAGGCCCAGTGCTGCACCCTCTGCAATCTGGGACCACTGGCTCCTAATCACTTGCCTGCCTAGCAGCCTGATCACTGCCTAACTGCTCCTCTGCCAGCCTCATGGCCTCCAACTGCTCCCCCTAGCTGGCCTCATGGCCCCCAGCTGCCCTTCCCAGCTGGCCTTATAGCCCCTAACTGCCTGTGCCTTGGCCCCCACCACCATGGCTTTGTCTGGAAGGAAGTTGGACAGAAGGAAGATATCCAGTCTCTCAGTCTAATTAACATATTACTCTTTTATTAGTATAGGTAGTCTGAATAGAACTTTTATGTTAGTTTTTAATCTTCACTTAAAACTGTAATTGGATCCATTTGATAGTCTTTAAAAAGTAAGGTATTCTAAAATATTTTTTGCATGTTAGAACAGAGAATTTATAGTTTATTAATGTTATTTACATTTTTTAAATAGAAAAACTTGGTTTCCAAACATAAACTCTAAACAAAAATATATCTACGACTTAGATTTATATTTTTACACAAGAGGCTTCATGGGGAATGTGGGACTTTAATAAGGCTTTAAACTTAGAAATAAGCTTGAGAGTTAGAGAAGGGGAAGATACTTTCAGAAGAGGAAGCCAACATAAGCAAACATGTAGCGATGAGAATATGCATGGGTTGCCTAGGGGCCAGTGAATATACCTGCTTGGTCCTCCTAATTGAACATTGCAAGCTCTTCAGTCATGAGGGAGATAAGATAGACATGCAAAACAAGGTATAACTAAGAGATGTGGAGAGCCAAAGGCATTTGTTTTAATTGAATAGAGTGTTAGTGATGGCTGTAGTCAGGGAAGAATTCTTATAAGATGTGAGACATAAGCTTCATAAAAGTGCAATAGAATAAACTATGTTGTTATAAATATTAGAAGCATAAAATATTTGCTGCACATTTATTCCATTTTTGGTACAAATACTAATCTTCCCACTCCCTAACTTATTTGTGGCCAAGTTATTTTCATTCTTTTCTTTCTGTTTCCATATCTCCTTACCTCCATCCTTGAAGAAGAATGAATTAAATGTCAGGAGAGAAAAACTAAATGAAACCAGCAAGAATTAATGGAATATTATTGTAGCTTTTAGGTCTTGAGATCTGGTTTGTGGTGTGGGCCTCGGGAGGGAGGAAGGACTGTGGCAGAGCATAGGGAGGCTAATCAACATCAAGGGCAAAAGGCAGCTTGGCATGATAAAAAGTGCCTAGAACCTTACATGCTGTAAGGTTTCGTTCAACTAGCTGGGGAGATGTGGTGACTCCTAATGTTTGATTTGGTGCATAGGAGATCATCATTAGTTATCTGTCTTAGTTTTGCAGACTTGTCACCATTCTAGCTGTTTACCAAAGCTGGATCCTCTTTTATTGGAGGCAGATGAGAATTATGTAGGAATTGCAGAAATTTTTAAACTTGGATTTTACAGAATAAGGGAAAAAAACTGATGAAACTTTGCTAATAGCATTACCAGAGACCGAAAGTTGAGAAACTACATGGTTTTGTGCCTGGCATTCAGAATGACATCAGATGGCAGTGATGTCTTTTTTGGGGAGTATTTAGACATATTCAGATAAGTTTGAGAAATGAAAATATAATCCATGTTTAATTAAAGAAAATTATTTCGATTAAAGTAAAGGAGTATACTGATTAAACTTATTAAAATGATAATATTTCTGATGATTAATATAACATTTCACCTAAATTTCTTATTTATCTTTATATTTCTGGCCCTCAACATACAGGCAGACTCATGGTAGATGTTCAGTGAGTAAATTTGTCTGTATTTAAAAGAAACTATCTCATTAGGCCCATGGCAGATGCAGCTAAATGAGAGAGGCTGTCTTTTCCACTTAGCTTTCATGACCTTTTAAAAATAGCAGTAGATATCTACTTCCATTCTAATGGAATTGTCAAAGGAGAAATAACTGATTTGTCATCTTGTATCTAAACTTGAATCTACTGTAGAAATTAAACTTGCATTAATTTATTGTTAATGATTGAAAATGGATTCTCTCCCAGTATTTTACTATTTAAAGTAAAATAGCCTTGTGTGTTCCCTTGAAGTTCCTGCTCATAAGCTAAAGAAGTAGTCTTTTTGGTATATCAGCAGTGCAGTTAACTCCTTTTGTGCTGACCTCTAATTTGTTGTCAGAGTTCATGGAGTATGCAAGTGACAAGTCTATTTCCTTTTCTCCATACAAGTTTGCATTAAAAAAAGGTGTGCATACAAGGAATGCGGTTGACAGTTTCACTTTCCTAGCAGTTTTGAAAATTTGTCCTTTGAGTCTCTAAAATGGCTGTTTTTAATATTTTAAAAATAGCGATTGACTATATTTATTGTTTCACATTAAGAAACACGTTATAATCTAGTATATGTGACTGTAACAGGGTACTCCTGTATTTTTTTTTTAATCCTTATCTAGGGATATTTTTTCCATTGATTTTTAGAGAGAGTGGAAGGAAGAGGAGAGAGAGAGAGAAACACTTGTGTGAGAGAGACACATTGATTGGTTGCCTCCCGCATGCTTCTGACCAGGGCAGCAGCCTGCAACCAAGGTACATGTCCTTGACCGGAATCAAACCTGGGACCCTTCAGTCTGTGGTCCATCCAATATTCTGTCCACTAAGCCAAACCGGCTAGTGGATTTTTTTTTTTTTTTTAGAGTAAGAGCTCCTTTATAAATTATTATTTATTTACTTATATTTTTATTGATTTAAGAGAGGGAGAGAGATAGAAACATCAGTGTGAGAGAGAATCATTGATTAGCTGCCTCCTGCATGCTCATCCTGAAGATGTGCCCCGACTGGGAATTGAACCCTAATCTCCTAGTTCATAGGTCAACACTCAACCAGTAAGTCACGGTGGCAGGGCATGTATTTTTAACAATATGCTTTTTTGAACACAGCTGAATATAATGAAGACATAATATTCATACTGTAGTTTATTTTTAAAAAATCTTTATTGTTGAGAGTATTATAGATGTCCCCCAGTTTCCTCCTATTATCCCCTTTCACCTGGTTCCTGACCCATCCAAGGCTTTTTATCACCCTATTGTGTGTGTCCATAGTGCATATATTACATAATGCATAATGCATATCTGTATATAAGTTCTTTGGTTAATCTCTTCCCATCCATTCCCCCCACCCCCCTAACTCCCTCTGAGCTTCGTCAGTCTGGTTCATGTTTCTATGCCTCTGGTTGTAGTCATTCATCAGTTTATTTTGTTCATTAGATTCCTTGTTCCTTTATTTTGATTTTTATATTCAATTGTTGATAGATATGTATTTATTGGCATTTTATTATTTACATTTTTTATCTTTCCCCCCCCCCTTTCTTGTTGTTGTTGTTGGTTTTGTTTTGTTTTTGTGTCTGTGAAACTCTTTATCTGACCTTCAATTCCAAATGATAGCTTTGCTGGGTAGAGTACTCTTGGTTGTACGTCTTTGCTTTGCATCTTTTTAAATATTTCTTGCCATGTTCTTCTGGCCTGCAAAGTTTCTGTTGAGAAATCAGCTGACAGTCATATGGGTGCTCCCTTGTAGGTAACTAACTGCTTTTCTCTTGCTGCTTTTAAGATTCTGTCTTTGTCTTTAACTTTTGGTATTTTAATTATGATGGGTCTTGGTGTGGGCCTCTTTTGGGTTCCTCTTGTTTGGGACTCTCTGTGCTTCCTGGACTTGTAAGTCTATTTCTTTCACAAGGTAGGGGAAGTTTTCTGTCATTATTTCTTTAAGTAGTTTTCACTGTCTTGCTCTCTCTCTTCTCCTTCTGGCATCCCCATGATGTGAATGTTGGTACATTTTAAGTTGTCCCAAAAGCTCCATACACTATCTTCATATTTTTGGATTCTTTTTGCTCTTCTGATTAGGTGATTTTTGCTTCCTCATATTCCAAATCACATATTTAATTCTCAGTAATCTCTACTACTGATTTCCTGTAAATTATTCTTTATTTCAGTTAGTGTATCCTTCATTTTTGACTGTCTTTTAAAATGATTTTTGTTTTTACTAATTTCCTTTTAATTCTAAGATCCTTAAAATTCTTACTAAGTCCCTTGAAGCTCTCATTAAGATCCTTGAGCATCATTACAACCATTATTTTGAACTCTGCATTTAGTAGTTTGCTTGCTTCCATTTCATATAGTTCTTTTTCTGGAGATTTCTTCTGTTCTTTCATTTGTGACATGTTTCTTTGTCTCCTCATTTGGGCTGCCTCCCTGTGTTTATTTCTATGTATTAGGTAGAGCTGCCATAGCTCCTGGAATTGGTAGAGAGACCTTGTGAGTAGGTGCTCTGTAGTACCCAGTGTAGTACTCAACCTCCATAGTCATCTGAGCTGGGCAACTCCATGTGAGCCCCTTTGTGGACTGTATGCCCTGTCTTGTTGTACTTGAGCCTTGATTGCTGTTGGCATCATTTGGAAGAATTGACCTCCAGACCAGTTGGCTGTGAGGACTAATTGCGACTATAGCAGAAGAGCTGCTGTGCAGGGGACACCTTTTTGGAGCAGATGCTAAGTCTGCTTATTGAATGTGTCACTTGTGAGTGTGTAGAGTTGTAATCTGGCATGGTCTGAAGCTATCCACCAGGTGCACTGGCTCTGGGGCTCCCTTGTAGGTGCATAGTCAGCCACTGCCAGTACCCCGTCTTGGGCCACTGGTCAGGAGCTACAGAGCAATCTGCAGGTGGCTGCTACTTGTGTTGGGCTTAAAAGTGCCCAAGAGAGACCAACCTGTGAAGCAAGGCAGGCTGCTGTTAGTGCCAGGCCTGGGGCCTCATATTGAGAGGTATGGGACACCCTGATGCCAGCTCTTGCTTATTTGAGAAACTTGAGCAAACTTTGAAGCCTGAGCTAGGACAGACCATTCATATGGAAAGGCTGCTACAAACATCTTGAGTGGGGCTGTAAATTGGGTGGGGCGGGGTCTCAGGGAATCCCCAGAGCAGAGTGAACAGTGTGAGCCAGGTGGATGGAGACTCAGATATGGTTCCTGCCAGTGAGCTTTCCGACGAGGGAGATCTTGGCAAAAGAACAGTGATGCCTATGAACACTTCTCTCCGGGAGAAAACTGCCCCTGAGTTCTTGCTCTGATGCCAGACAATCCAGTTTCTTCCTATATGTCCCTGGATCCCCCCAAGTCACTACTCCAGTTCAGGAGCTCAGAGAGAGCAAGTCCAAGTAATTTCGTGCACTGGCCCATTAAGAGGAACTGCCTGGGACTCCATTAGCCTCTGTGTCATTCAACCACAAACCTCACTGGTTTTTACAGCCTGAAGTTACATGGACTTATCTTCCCAGCTCTGAAACCCAGAGTTGGAAATCTGGTGTGGGGCCGGGATGTTTTGTTCCCCATAGGAGACCTCTGCAGCCAAGATACTCCTCCCAATTTAAAAAAATTCCACACGTGGATGTCAGACCAGCCTCTTCCACCCTGTGCCCCTCCTACTAGTCTCGATGTATTTTCTTCACTTCTCTAGTTGTAGGACTTATTCAGCCAGCCATCAGGTTGTTTTGAATGATGGTTGTCCTGTATTTTCATTGTGATTTTGATGTGGTTGTGGGAGTAGGTTAGTACCTCGTTTACCTACCTTGCCACATTGGTTCTTAGATCCTTAGTTTCTTCTTAGTTGATTAACAGTACTTATGTTTCATGTGGATATTTCTAGTTATTAATTTGTAACAAAACAATTGCAATTCTTTTTAAGGGCACAATTAGAGAATGAAAAGAAGAAAAGAGAAATAGCCGAAAAGGAAAAGGAGAAAATAGAACGTGAAAAGGAAGAGCTAATGGAACGTCTAAGGCAAATTGAAGAACAAACGATGAAAGCCCAGAAAGGTAAAATTGGCTTTTTGACATTGGAGTCAAAATTATTGCTCTTTTGTTAGGTATGGTATTACATAAGTTTTTTTAAGTGTACTATTACTCTATATTATAAATGACTATGCATGTTAATTTATTTCGTATTAAGGGTTCCATAAACAAGAACACTTTTCAATACTTCCTAGCATTTAAACAAAAGAATTTATGCAGTGCTTTATGGAAACTTAAATACCTTAAGACAACTAAGTATTTTAAGGCATTTTTAAGCTATTCTGACTATAAACTCTTTTTGGAACTCAGTCTCTAAATTTGATTTCAGTATATTAAAAAATACACAGCACAACAAAATTCTGCAGTTCAGACTGGCTGAGTAACTCAGTTAATTAGAGAGTTGTCCCTATACAAGGTTGTGGGTTTGAGTCCTGGTCAGGCAGGGCATATACAAGAGTCAATCAATGAATGCATAAATAAGCAGAACGAAAAATCAGTTGTC
Source organism: Murina feae (assembly GCA_004026665.1). Classification (NCBI taxonomy): domain Eukaryota; kingdom Metazoa; phylum Chordata; class Mammalia; order Chiroptera; family Vespertilionidae; genus Murina; species Murina feae. Next base: position 3,913 of record PVJC01031647.1, on the reverse strand, counting down.
TTTCTAAATCAATAAAAATTTAAAAAATACTAGTGTATAGAAAGGTTAGGTTGGATTTGGAGAGAGTGGTTTTTATTAAATAACTAGGATTTACTACTTTCAAAACAACAAATAGTGGGGAGGACAAAAGAAAAATGGTGTTGCCCTAGCTGGTTAGGCTCACTGGATAGAGTGTTGTCCTGCGGACTCAAGGGTCCCAGGTTCGATTCCGGTCAAGGGCATGTACCTTGGTTGTGGGCACATCCCCAGTAGGAGGTGTGCAGGAGGCAGCTGATCAATGTTTCTCTCTCATCGATGTTTCTAACTCTCTATCCCTCTCCCTTCCTCTCTGTAAAAAAATCAATAAAATATATATTTTTTAAAAAAAAGAAAAATGGTGTTGAGCAAAGTAAAATGTTTGCCTCCTTACTAAGGAGTAGTATCTAGGGGCTAACATGAAATCTACACTTTATAAAACTAGAATTGATACCTGCTTTCCTGACAACTCATACAATCAGCCATTAGTTCTGTTGGAAATAGAATAAAGGTATTATTCTATTTGAGGTTTATTAAATAATAACTTTGAATAAATTGTATTTTCATTTCCTTACACCAGCCTCCCATAGTGGGGAGTTCTCTTAAGCAGTGCGTTAGTAATTTGCAAATGGGTATCTAGAGAAGGAAGTCACAAAGATTGCTATAAATCCACAAACTGGTTGATCATTTCCAATTTCTAAGGAGATTATGAATAATTTCTAAGGGAAAAAAACATGGCCTTTTTTCTGACTCATTAGAAGCCTCACTTCTTAGAGCTACAAGACCTATTTAGTTCAAAGTCCAGAGGAAGCAGAGACTTGTTCAGAGGCCACAGCACAAGGGCAGACCTTGTTCCTGAATTGCGGCTCCATTTTGCTTCTGCATGTGAGGTGCCTTTTGAATGCAAGCGGACATGTATGAAGTGCCTGCTTTATGCTGCACTGTAGGAATACAAACACGTAGTGTGCATGAGAGTGAAGTCTGTGGTTGGCAGATATAGAAGTATTAACACAGTGAGGTATGAGTGCTAAGTGCCATGTGAACCGTATAATCAATACTTTTAGAGGAAGAATGCTGTAAAAACCCTAGAATAGCCCACGTGGGTGTGGCTCAGTGGTTGAGTATCAACCTATGAACCAGGAGGTTACGGTTCAATTCCTGGTCAGGGCACATGCCTGGTTTTCGGGCTCAATTCCCAGTGTGGGATGTGCAGGAGGCAGCTGATCAGTGATTCTCTCTCATGATGTTTCTACCTCTCCCTCTCCTTTCCGCTCTGAAATCAATAAAAATACATTTTTAAAAAAATTCTGGAATATACCAAGTGTGTTTTTTAGAAAATCATTTAAAGAAATTTATGATATTGGTCTGATTTTAAAGAAAGAATTGAATGATAGCACTTTTATTTATACAATACTTTCTCTGAGAGAATAGCTACTTATTAAATCCTTTAATCTCATTTATTTAGGATGTTTAACACTTTGTAATTGGGCATTTTCCCGCCAAATCGCGTCGTTATGGGAAGAAAGAAATTCTATAATGGTCTGACTTTGCAAAGTCTATCTGAGTTGTCTTGCACATTTTCGTTGTTAAAATGCCAGGCCCTCCATATTTGATGGAATCTGTCTCTACTCATCGTTTTTGGAAAAAACTCGTCTCCCGTGCTTTGGTATAAAAAGCGATATGACGAGTTTACTCGTTTTCCGCAAAAAAATAATAAACATAATAATTTGCATGCAGAAGAAAACTACTCAAACACTGAGGAATATAAGGAAGATAGAACATAAGAAAGAATATAGAACATCCCTATTAAGATAATTCTAAGTCAGTCATCTGAAGGCAAAGGGCATTCATTTTTTTCCCTAATAATATTTTCCAGGCTGTCCTAAAGTCTGTATGACTGTCTTGTAAATTATGCTAAATTCTCTTCAAATGCAATAATTCTGGTCATATCTGAGTCCTGATATTTAGTAGATAAACCCATAAAAATTGTTTTTTGAGAAATAACTTGTCTATACTTTATTATTGTCATTTTATTTTAAAAAATTTTATGTTATATTTTATGTATTTTTTTGTTAGTCCTCACCCAAGGATATTTTTTTCATTGATTTTTTTAGGGAGAGTGGGTGAGAGGGAAGGGGAGGGGGAGAGAATGAAGAGAGAAACACATTGCTTGGTTGCCTCCCACATTCACCTTGACCTGGCTGGGGAATCCAACCTGTAACCCAAGTAATGCCCATGTCCAGGACTCAAACTCATGGCCCTTTAGTGCTGATGCTCTACCACTGTGCCACATCGGACAAGGCAAAAATATTTTTATTGAAGTAATTATTATTTGAAGTGAATCACAAATCATTAAATAAAACCATTTCCTATTTTATCATTACTATTATCTTATCATTTTAAAACAATTTTTAAATTAAATTGATGACTATATTTGAGATATAATACAGCCAGACTTGCATTCAGTTAATTGTTCCGACAAATAACAAAGTGACTTCTCACCTTCAAAAAGCAAACCACAGGAAGAGTTGAGGGTGTAGTGATTTCCTTCTGGACACTCATTAAGCACCTCGTGTATACCACCCACTGTTCCTAACTGATAATAAAAACCATTTTATCTAGTGTTAATTGCAACTAAGGAAGGAAGCATGTTGGTGTGATAAATAGTAGTATGAGTAGGAGGAGTTTGGCCACTTTTGGTGTATATTGTTTACAAATAGGAGCCAAGCTTTAATTTTGTCATTAACTCAGACTATGACCATAAGCAAGTCATTTTAACCTCTCAGTTTCCTAATGTTCCCAATTTCTAAAATGGAAGTAAATAATCCCTAATTTAGCTTCTGAAATTCATAGTTACATTAATGTTTTTTTCATTGAAGTATAGCATAATATAGTCATGTGTATACCTCTTAGGAATAAGGCTTCATGATCTTGGTATCTCAAGCTTTGGCTGCCTTGGCAGCCCCAAAGTCTAAATAAAATGTCTTCTCAGCCTGTTAGATCCCAGTTGGCCTCCTGCTCTGTGTTCTGCTCCACTTCTATCTCTATTCCACTCTACTAGGAAGAGGGCAAAGGGGGGGATGGTGATGGAAGGAGACTTGACACACAATACAATCCTATCTGATAAAAGAGCAGTATGCAAATTAACCATCACTCTGTGACTAAGATGGCAGTGCCCATAGCGGCTGGAAGGACGCTGGCGGCATCACCCTGGCAACGTGAGCCCAGCAGGCAAGGGGCTCTGCAGGCAGCACCCAGCAGGACCTGCTGAGCGGAGGCAGCAGCAACTGGGTAGCAGGCCTGCATCCAGCAAGACCTGCTGGGAGGTCGCCACTGTGACCCAAGAGCAGAAAAGCGGGGCAGCAGGCAGCAACACTGAGCAGGGTTTGCTGGGAGGTCGCTGGGATGTGAAACAGACAGGCCCCACAGAGAGCGGAGAACCACACGGAGTGGGCCCAAGCTGTCAGTAGCACATCCCCTGAGGGCTCCCAAATTGGAGAGGGTGCTGGTTGGGCTGAGGGGCCTCCCCACCTGCCCTCTCCCTTCCCCCCACCTCCTGCATAAATTTTGTGCACTGGGCCTCTAGTCCTATCTGATAAAGAGGTAATATGCAAATTAGCCATCACTCCAACACAAAATGGCTGTCCCCATGTGGACACAAGATGGCCAGCAGGGGAGGGCAGTTGGGGGGACCCAGGCTTGCAGGGGAGGGAAGTTGGGGATGACCAGGCTGGCAGGGGAGGGCAGTTAGGTGTCGATCAGGCTGGCAGGGGAGTGGTTCAGGGGTGATCAGGGAGGCGGGGGAGCGGTTGGGAGCCAGCAGTCCTGGATTGTGTGATGGGTCCAAGATTGGAGAGGGGTGCAGGCTGGGCTGAGGGACACACACACACACACACAC
>PVJC01031646.1:0-20437 GCA_004026665.1 Murina feae | reverse complement strand
ATGCCCCACAAAGGGCCTGGGAAGCCCACCAAGCAGGCCGCTGACCCCCTGCCACCTCTTACCCGCTCCCCAGCCCGCCACCTTGCTTTCCCACTTCCTGGTGCCCTGGTGCCACTTCCAACTGCCAGCATAGGCAGGCAGTTGCAACAGAACCCTTTGGTTTGCTCTAGTTCCGTGGCTGTTGGCCTCCATCTTGGCTGGGTTAATTTGCATACAGCCGCTCTGATTGGCTGTTGGCCTCCATCTTGGTTGGGTTAATTTGAATACAGACGCTCTGATTGGCTGGTGGTAATGGTCACATTTGCATGTTTCTCTTTTATTATAGAAGATATATATATATATATATATATATATATATATATATATATATATTTTATTGATTTTTTACAGAAAGGAAGGGAGAGAGAGAGAGAGCCAGAAACATCAATGAGAGAGAAACATAGACCAGCCGCCTCCTGCACAGCTCCCACTGGGGGTGTACTTGCAACTAAGGTACATGCCCTTGACCGGATCGAACCCGGGACCCTTCAGTCCATAGGCTGACGCTCCATCCATTGAGCCAAACTGGTTAGGGCAATAAAAATATATTTTAAAAAATAATAAGTAAACAAAGGTAGGACATTCTGCCCAGCCAGTGTTGCTCAGTGGTTAAGCATTGACCTATGAACTAAGAGGTCATGGTTCAATTCCCAGTCAGGGCAAATGCCTAGATTGTGGCTCAATTTCTAGTAGGGGGTGTGCAAGAGGCAGCTGATAAATGATGTTTCTCTCTCATCATTGATGTTTCTATCTCTCCCTCTCTCTTCCTCTCTGAAACCAATAATAAGGAGCAAGTAAATAAATAAAAATAAAAAGGTCATTCTGCCCAGCCAGTGTGGTTAAGCATCAACCCATGCATGCACCAAGAGGTTGCTGGTTTGATTCCCAGTAAGGGCACATGCCCAGGTTGCAGGCTCGATCCCTGGTAGGCACATAGGGAAGCAGCTGATCAATGATGTTTCTCATCGATACTTCTCTCTATTCTTCTTTCTCTCTGTTAAAAACATATTTTTAAAAATACACACACACACAAAAAAGAAGGAAAATCTGACACTTGCTACAATCTGGATGAACATGATGCTCAGTGACCTAAGCCAGACAAACACTGTGTGGTTCCACTCATAGGAGGTCCCTAGAGGAGTCAAGTTCATAGAGACAGAAAATAGTGGGAACCAGGGGCTGGGGAGGGGGATGGGGACTTAGTATTTAATGGATGATCCCGATGGTTCTACAACAATGAATGTACTTAATACCACTGAGCCATGCACGTAACAATGGTGACGATGGTAAATTTTTAGCCCTAGCTGGTTTGGCTCAGTGGATAGAGCATCAGCCTGAGAACTGAAGGGTCCCAGGTTTCATTCCAATCAAGGGCACATGCGCAGGTTACAGGTTTGATCCCCAGTGTGGAGTGGGCAGGAGGCAGCCAATCAATGATTCTCTCTCATCATTGATGTTTCTATCTTTCCCTCTCCCTGCCTCTCTGAAATCAATAAAAAAATATTTTTAAAAATATGGTAAAAATTTTTTAAAAATATGTTTTTATTTTAGAGAGAGAGAGGGAAAGGGAGAGAGAGAGACATCAATCATGTGCCTCCTGCATGCCCCCTACTGGGGATCAAGCCAGAAACCTGGGCATGTGCCCTGACCTGCAATCAAACCAGTTGACTGCTTGGTGCGTGGGATGATGCTTAACCAACTGAGCCACAACAGTCAGGGAAAGATGATGAATTTTATGTTACGTGTGTTTTGCCACAATAAATGTGTATCCACCCTGACTGGTTTGGCTCAGTGGATAGAGCATCGGTCTGTGGACTCAAGGGTCCCAAGTTCGATTCCGGTCAAGGGCATGTACCTCGGTTGCGGGCACATCCCCAGTGGGGAGTGTGCAGGAGGCAGCTGATCGATGTTTCTCTCTCATTGACGTTTCTATCTCTCTATCCCTCTCCCTTCCTCTCTGTAAAAAATCAATAAAATACTTAAAAAAAAATGTATCCAGGTTAAAATCTCCCCTCACGGTGCCCTATCAATGATGATCAGATCTTTGAGTGTCCTTCCAGGGCCATCTGTGTGAGACAATGCTCATCTGTATACACACACACACCTGTCACACAGTGTGGCACACTACATTTCCCCTTCACCCTGCCTTTTCACCTAACACCTGCTGGAGTTGGTTGCTTACGAATTCATAAAGGGTACCAGCTCTTGCCCTGGCTGGTTTGGCTCCGTGGATAGAGCATCAGCCCATGGAATGAAGGGTCCCAGGTTTGATTCTGGTCAAGAGCACATGCCCAGGTTTTGGGCTTGATCCCCAGTAGGGGTTGTGCAGGAGGCAGTCAATCAATGATTCCCTCTCATTAGTGATGTTTTTATCTCTCTCTCCCTTCTTCTCTGAAATTAATAAAAATATTTTTTAAAAGGGTGCCAGTTCTTGTTGCTAGCAGGCTCTCTCTTTCTGGCTCTGATGAAGCACACTGTCACACAGGGGAGGCCCACGTGGCCAAGAACTCAGGTCTGGGGGTCCATCGCCCAAAAGGAACTGAATGCTGCCAACAACCAGTGAGTGAGCTTGGAAAGGACCCTTCCCTGGCTGAGCCTTCAGATGAGGCCCCAGCACCAGAGGCACCTTGACTGCAGCCTGTGAGACATTGAGAAGCAGAAGACTGAGCTGGGCTGCACTTGGATTCCTGACCTATAGAAACTGCGACCATAAATGTGCCTAGTTTTAGCGGCTACATTTGGGGTGATTTGTTACATAGCAAGTACGAATGAATATGGCTTCCTCCTGTCTCAGGCAGGCATTCCAGGATATCCCTTGAGTTGGGTGACATTCAGCGAGTGCCACCTATTTACACGGGTTGCACAAGGGAGCATCCTGGGACATGCCCTTTGGGCAGCACAAGGATGTTGGATTTCGGCCACAAAGTGTCCGTCCACGCCCATGGTGGAGACTGGTGATGGGGAAACCAGACTGAATGGACTCATGTGAGGCAAAAAGCAGCATGAGACCAACCCAGATGTCTGATGGCATCTACTCATCCTGCCCACTCCTGAGATGCTTGTGAAATCAGAGTTGTCACATCTATACTATATTAGATCCCAATGTGTCTTCAGGATTTATCAAGCAGGCGCTTTCTATGCACCAAGCCCAACAGAGAGACAATAGAGCCATGAAGAAATAAATACCTTTTTGTTAGTGAAATGCTAAGGAGAAGTACTCAGAGATAAGAGAGGCTGGGGGGACTTGGGGGCCTTCCACAGGAGGTATGGGCTCAAGCATGATGCCCACACCAAGTCAGGAGAAAGGAGAAGCTGTCCAGGTCAAGGGAAGAGCATGTGCAAAGGCCCGGAGGCAGGAGTGACACGGGAGCACTTTGCAGATGGTGGGCAGGGGTTGTGGGGAGTAGTCTGAAGCTCAGTCAGTCAGGACCATGAGAGATGGTCACAGAGATGCAGGGAAGTCACCAAACTTGAGAATTGTTTAAGAGGCTGTCTGGGCCCTGGTCAGGTAGTTCAGTTGGTTGGTTAGAGCATTGTCTCAATACACCAAGGTGGCAGGTTTGATCCTGGTCTGGGCACATACAAGAATCAACCAATGAATGGATAAATAAGTGGAACAGCCCTAGCTGGTTTGGCTCAGTGGATAGTGTGTTGGCCTGCGGACCAAAGGGTCCCGGGTTCAATTCTGGTCAAGGGCAAGTTCCTTGATTGCAGGCTCCTCCTCAGCCCCGGCCCCAGCCCCAGCCCCAGCCCCGGTTGGAGAGCATGCAGGAAGCAACTAATCGATGTGTTTATCTCACATCCATATTTCTCTGTCTTTCCCTCTCTCTTCCACTTCCCCTAAAAATCAATGGGAAAATATCCTCAGGTAAAGATTAACAAAAAACAATCAAACAAAAAAAAGTGGAACAACAAATTGATGTCTCTTCCCTTACTCTCTTGCTAAAATAAAAATATGTTTATAGGCCTGACCGGTTTGGCTCAGCGAATAGAGTGTCGGCCTGCGGACTGAAGGATCCCCGGTTCGATTCCGGTCAAGGGCATGTATGTATCTTGGTTGCCGGCACGTCCCCAGTAGGGGGTGTGCAGGAGGCAGCTGATGGATGTTTTTCTCAGCTGATAGATGTTTCTCTCTCATCGATGTTTCTAACTCTCTATCCCTTTCCCTTCCTCTCTGTAAAATATCAATAAAATACATTTAAAAATATGTTTATATATTTAAAAAAATAAAAAAGATGCTGCCTGGGTTCAAACCCTGTGACCACAGCGTCTCTGGGCCTCAGTGGAAAGGCAGGAATGGAGTGTTTAGAGCTTGTGGCCTGATGTGCAGAGAATTGGAAAAGGGAAGTCACACTACAGAGCCTGGAAGCCAGTGCTTGTGGGTAAGTCCCAGGCAGGCAGGCAGAAGATGCAGCTGACTTCAAGGAGCTGCCCTGGGCTGGGATAAGGCCTCAATCCCAAGTCCCAGCAGGGCTGCCCTACCCAACTTCGTGGGTGTAAGGGACAGCAGACTGCTGGGACCACATTTGGGTCCCCAGAACTGCAAGCCTCTGCATGGTGAGCGCCCCCATCAGGACCCTGGGTGACCACCAGCTTATGGGGATGTGAAGTGAGCTCCTGAAAGAGGAGAGGCAGCTCCGCATGTGGTCGAAGTGGGGACTATCAGGGTTCTAATCCTGAGTCCTCACCCATCCACATCCATGAGACTGCTGGCTGTGCCTCCCGGTGCCTCAGTTTACCCATCTGTGACATGAGGACAATAAAAACCCACTGCAACATCTCTAAAGACTGAATGATTTTTAAAAATACCTAAAGCACTTCCAACAGCGCCAGGAACATCATTAGATCCTCCCACCCCAGCAAGGAAAGGGGGCTTTTCTGCGGCAGTGACAGATTAGGAAACTGAGGCAGGAGAGTGAAAAGGCGAGGCTACAGACCTTGAGGGCTCTCAGCTGCTGTGCCCAGTTCGCCAGCAGGCGCTGGAGGTTCAGCGAAGAGCGGGGAGTCCGCCGAGGCCCGACCCATGTGGAGCCGTCTTCTGCTCCACGGCCGCTAGAGGCCACTGGAGTCTTCGCGCAGCCGGCTCACGGGTTCCGGGCGGGTCCTCGTCACGCCACGCCCTCGGCCACGCCCCCGCCAGTCACGGTCACACCCCCGGCCCAGAAGGCCCTGCAGGGACCAACCCTTCGCCTGCCCCGGGAGCAGTCAGGATTGCCCGTCCGCCTGCAATATGAGCGCCCCCGCCGCGACCCCCATCTTCGCGCCTGGAGAGAACTGCAGGCCTGTGTGGCTGGCGGCGCCCGCGTCCTACGACGCGTCGGACATGCACCTGCAGATCCTGGGCAAGCCAGTGATGGAGCGCTGGGAGACTCCCTACATGCACGCGTTGGCGACCGCCGCCGCCTCCAGAGGTAGCTCCGCGTCCCGCCCGAGGGTGACCAGACCCTTGCCAGCCAGCTCTCTGGCTGATGCGCATCAGAGCCTCTCCTTGCCTCTTTCCTAGCCTGGAGAATGGGGCTGCTACTGGGGTACAACAATGGGGAACTAAAAGGGGTGCTACAGGCACAGGGCATGTACCCCCTAAGTATCGAGAACTTCCTCTCCAAGAGAAATGAGGTGCCACCCCCCCCTCCGCCTGAGATCGGGAACAGGGGGCCTGGCGGAGGTCGCTGCCCAGACGCACGCACGTGGGGAGCGTCCCTGCGCTGGACACCCCACCCGCCCCAGCTAAGAATAGCTCTGAGAAAGCTGAGGCTGGGAGACAGCTGTGACGGGGTGACCCTGCCTCCGGTGTCAGGGCCCTAAGAGTGCTCAGGTCCCCCAAGGGCTGGGCTCCAGCCTGTAGGCCTCTGGCTGTAGTGCAGTGGGTACCACCCCCCACCCCTACCCCAATTGTTCAAGGCCTTGGCCTGGAATCCTCCTCCTCCCTTGCCCTTCTCTTGTGAACTTCATTGAGGGACGGTGGGAGGGAGAGAGAAAAGTAACCAAAAGATAAGCTGCACCAGTGGTGTACACTGCCAGAATCAGGCTCAAAGTCCAGGTTCTGACACCCCCCCCCCCCCCAATACCCAACCCAGAAGCTGCTCTTGCCTCCCTGGCAGGTCTTCCCTTTTTGGCCGCTGGCCAGGGCCCACGCTGTTCCCTCTCAGGGCCACGGTGTCCCTGTCTGCTGTGCCCTCCTGTCCTCGTTTCTGTGTGCCAAGGCGCTGCCCCTGAGCCTCCTCTTCTAGATAGTCTCCCCAGTCCCCGCCTTTTGTGTGTCCAGGGGGCCGGGTCCTGGAGGTGGGCTTTGGCATGGCCATCGCAGCAACCAAGGTGCAGGAAGCTGCCATCGAAGAGCACTGGATCATAGAGTGCAACGACGGTGTCTTCCAGCGGCTCCAGGACTGGGCCCAGCAGCAGCCACACAAGGTGCTACCTCTGCCGGCAGCCCCCTCCCCCTCCTGGGGCAGTCTCGGGCATGGGAGGGGGGGAGTATCCTCCGTAGAAGTTCCTCTGCCCTCCTCACAGTGGAGGCCAGGGGATCCCTCTGACCCTCAGCCTTCTTTTTCTCCCCTGCCTCAAGGTGGTTCCCTTGAAAGGCCTGTGGGAAGATGTGGCACCCACCCTACCAGATGGTCACTTTGATGGTGAGGGGACTCTGGGCACTGGGTGAGGGGGAGCCTCTCCTCACTTGCTGAGGGACCTTTTAAAGAACACATGGGCTGACATGTCACTGGGCCAACTGAGTGTGGGAAGGGGGCAGACACACAGGAGACCTGACACTCAGCAGGATACCTAAAGGAATCGCTGAATTGCACATGATACCTAGAGGTGGTGGCAGCATAGTGAACTTGGTGTATGGCTGCTGGGGTTCCTGGGTCATGTTCAAGTTCCACCGAGTGGAGCCATTGTCCTGGTGTGGCTGCCCCTGGCCCTGACCATGTGACTTCCATCCTCCCACGCAGGGATCCTGTACGACACATATCCACTGTCTGAGGAAACCTGGCACACGCACCAGTTCAATTTTATCAGGGTAGGCCCTCATGGAGGGATAGGGAGTTCAGCTGGGTGGGGGCATCTACTTGGTTCTCTGATCTCCCTCCCCACCTCTGTCCCCCTCTCAGGGCCATGCTTTTCGCCTGCTGAAGCCTGGAGGCATCCTCACCTACTGCAACCTCACCTCCTGGGGGGAACTGATGAAGTCCAAGTACTCCAACATCAGTACCATGTTTGAGGTGCAGCAGCCTAGCTCCCGGGCCTCCCCTCCCCCACCCACCCCGGGCAGGTTGGGGAGGCAGCTGCAGTCACCTTGAACCTGGGAAGGTCCCTTGCTTCTGACTGCTCTTAGGTGGATTGTGTGCTCCGTGTGAAAATCAGGCAAGGTACTCCCCAGTGCCCTTGGGGCATAGGACTCAACCCAAGCTCTCCACCTGGCGGACAGGCCCCATACTCATCACTCGGCCTTCCTCTACCCAGGGTGCCCGTTAGTTCAGGGCCTTTGACCAAACTCTTCCTCTGCTTTTCTGGGGGAGCAGTTGGGCAGCCCAGTGATGGCCTGTGACAGCCAGGAAGCTGCTGCCTGAGTTTAGACACTTGGAGACTGCCACTCGGACCTGGGCTCCCATGTTGTCTCAGCATTTGGGCCTGGGGTGGAGGCTACTGCAGCCCTGGGGCCTTGGCACTAACAATGCTGTGCAAGGAAGGGTAGGCACCGGGTGTGTGTGTGAGGCCTCAGAGCCTGGACATAACCTGGCACTTCCCCGTCACAGGAGACACAAGTACCGGCGCTGCTGGAGTCGGGCTTCCGCCGGGAGAACATCCACACTCAGGTGATGGAGCTGGTCCCGCCGGCTGACTGCCGCTACTATGCCTTCCCACAGATGATCACACCCCTGGTCACCAAGCACTGAGTCTGGTGCGCCACCTCTGAGTGCCTTCGCGGCCAGGAGCTCAGGCTCCGGCTTCAGCCCAGGTTCTAGCTCGAGCAGCACCAGCTGTAAGACCCCAGCGACCTTCCCTAACCCCTGCAAGAGCACCAGGACCAGCCTTCTTCTGGGGCCACAAGGATGAAACAAATGCTAACACTAGGCTGCCCAGTCAGCACACATTGCAAAAGTGTGCTCTCACTCCTCCAAAAAGAAAAATCTGCTGCACGGCTTGTGTCAGTCAGTTGGTTGAGTGTCCCATGCACCGAGATTCCTGGTCAGGGCACATGCCAGAGGTGTGTGTGCAAGAGGCAGCAGAGGGCGGGGTGTTTCCCTCTCATCAATGTTGCTATTTCTCTCTCCTCCTCTAAAATCAATAAAAACATTTTTTAAAAAAGCAATCTGTTATTGGCCTTTCAGGGAGCCAGTAGGCAAGCCATATGCTCCACTGTGTACAAGTCAGCGCCCCAATCCTGCCCGAAGGAGGTCTCACCAATCAGTCATCTGTGGTCTTGTCCCTCAGCCCTCCAGGGCGGCTGCCCCTCCCTTCCTTGTGCTTGGCACCTGGGGTCCCGGGGGTGCAGAACTAGGTCAGGACTGCAAGGAGGGTAGTAGCTCTAGGCCCAGGTCCTCAGGCTACTGAGGAGGATTTTCTGGTCCCACCAAGTCAGGCTGAACTTCAAAATAAAGCAGAATTTTTACATCTGGACTCAAGACCCTCAGCCACTCGTGAAGTGCAGTGCCATATGCTGAGGCCTGACACTCTCCCACTGTCTTGTTTCCTCTGACTCAACGTCCCCTCAGTCTCAGGGCAGAGGCAGCCCACCCCACCCCACATGGCTCCAGGGGGTGCTCTGGGTTCTCCTCCTCCATGGTGGAGCCTTAGGTGACGAGGTGTAAGGCCCCTAAGAGGGGCTGATGTGGACTGAGCCATCTGCCTCCAGGGCCTCAGCATTTCTAAGCACTGACTCTGACCAAGGAAGCGCTCGCCCACCTACACCCAGCACAAGGGGTATTCTCTGCCCTGTTGGCACCTCTCTACTTCCCAGGACCCCCTGCCCATACACCCTGAGGGCAGGCTTTCCGTGCCAGTGGGTTTCTCAGGTTTATTGACGATCTCTCAGGATGACGAAGAGGATACAGGGTGGCAGTCGGGTGGCACTACCTTCGGTACCAGATCTTGAGTTTCTTCTCTCGCTTGATTTTCTTCTGCAGCTGCAGGATGCCATAGAGGAGGGCCTCGGCGGTAGGTGGACAGCCTGCGGGCAGGACCTTGCCTCAGTGTCTGCCCATGGGGAGGGGGCCCACAGCTCTGGCTCTGCCAGGAGCCTTGACCAGTGACTGGATCTGGGCCCTACTGGGGCACCACCCCACTCCCTACTGCCTGGCAAAGGGCACATGAAACAGAAGGAAGGTCAAAGGGTCTGGCTGGGGGCAGCAACTACACACCACATGGAGCAGAAAGGCCTGGGCTACCCCGGGCCCTGGGAAGAGTGACCTGGGAGCTGCAGGTGGGCTGAGGGCTGGTTGACCCCTTCCCATGGTGGGGAGGGCTGAGAAGGACCCTCACCCTAGCATCCAAAGAATGCATGAAAGGGGTGGATAGTTTGGCCCATCACTGGAAGTAGCCAGCAAGGTGGGCAGGGCGGGGAGGCTCACAGACTGAGAAGGAAACTCTCAGAGAAACAGTCCTCACAGTCTCCATCCCAAGTGTCTCAGGTGGAAGAGGCAGAGAGACACTTTTGTCACCTGGAGGACGTGCCAGGACCTGACAGGCCGGCCACCTCAGGAGGCTGGATAAAGAACTGCCATAGTCATTTACTTCCAGCTGACTCTGGGGTGCTCAGTGCCTAACAGTAGGATCACAATGGCCATTTGAGAGATGGGGAAACTGAGGCTTGGAGAGATTTGCCTGAAATCATGGGTCAAACAAGCGGTGACTGATCAAGGGTCTGGCTCCTGGTCAAGGTTAACAAGCCTGCAGGATAGACTTCTACGCATCTTTCAAAGGCCTACAATAGGCGGGGTGGGGCATGTCTGTGTCAGGCTCCATCCCCCCAACTTGGGGGTTCCCCAGGGCCTAGTCTGGTGACGGGACCTTTCTAGGGCCCAGTGCTGCCCAAGCCAGGCCCAGGCCTAGAAAATGCACTCAATATTTGCAGCCCATTCTGCTCAGTGGTTGAGCATCGACCTGTAAACCAGGAGATCACAGTTCAATTCCCAGTCAGGGCACATGCCCTGGTTGAGGGCTCGATCCCCAGTGTGGGGCATGCCGGAGGCAGCCGATCACTGATTCTTTCTCATCATTGATGTTTCTATCTCTCTTTCCCTCTCCCTTCTTCTTGGAAATCAACAAAAATATCCTATATAATAAAGATGTAATATGCAAATGGTCATTACACAGTGAAACGTCACAATTGACCACTTAACGACTGGATCTGGGCCCTACTGGAGGAGGGTGGGGCATGGGGCAGAGAGCTACAAGCAGAAGGTGGAGAGCTATAGGAGGGGGCAGGGCAGCAAGCTACGAGAGGGAGCAGGGGAGGGGGAGCTACAGGAGGTGGGGCAGCGGGTGTAGAGCTACTGGAGGTCAGCAGCGAGCTACTGGTGCACGGATTCGTGCGCAGGGCTACTAGTATTTAAATAAAAAAAGAATCTGATGTTCAAGGTTAAAAATAAATATTTGCAGAACATTAAATAAATCAATGCCATTTTCCAATGAGCTCTAATCCAAAGTGGAAACCTGTTTCTCTGCCTTTGGGAGGTGTCAGCACATGCCCAGGAGGCCACGCCCTGCTGATTAGCCCATTGAGGAGGCATGGGAGTTCTGCAGGACAGTTCTTTAAAGTAAAGACACCCAGTTACATGTAAACTTCAGAATTGCACTGATACTTTTTTTTAGTATAACTATATCCCAAATATCCCGGTACATATTTATAAAGAAAAAGATATTATTCATTGTTTCTCTGACATTCAAATTTAACTGAGTACCTGCATTTTTATTTGCTGACCCTGGATACCCTAATGATCCTGGGTCTAAGCAGGATGGGGGTCTTACCACTCATCATGACTATGTGACCTCGCAGACACTGTTCACATCCTCCAGGAACTTTTTTCTGTTTTTTTTAATTGCATTTGTTGGGTTTGGTTTCTATTAGGTGGAATCATATAAA
Organism: Murina feae; assembly: GCA_004026665.1. NCBI lineage: Eukaryota > Metazoa > Chordata > Mammalia > Chiroptera > Vespertilionidae > Murina > Murina feae. The sequence continues at coordinate 9,318 of PVJC01031646.1, read as the reverse complement.
ACTGTAGCTTAAAAATGGCCAAATATCGACAATTTTATACAGCTCAACCTAACCCTTTTGATGTTGGCCTGGTCCAACATCTGGATGAAACTGGGGAGCCCATAAAGAAAGGACAAAAAGGAAAGACTGGGGTGTCACTCTTCTTAGACCAAATCTGCCTTTTTTTCTTCAAAAATATATATATTTTTTATTTCAGAGAGGAAAGGAGAAGGAGAGATAGAAACATTAATGAGAAAGAATCACTGATTGGCTGCCTCCTACATACCCTGACCTAGAATCGAACCATGATCTCCTGATTCATAGGTCAATACTCAACCACTGAGCCATGTCGGCCAGGCCAAATCTGCTCATTCTTAAAACAGGGAGAGCCCTCCACGTCTATAGGGTATTGGGACTCCTTTGTGGGGACCTGAAGGCCTGGTTGCCCAGAGTCGAGGCAGCGGACTTACCTGGGACGTAGATGTCCACAGGCACGATGCGGTCACAGCCTCTCACGACCGAGTACGAGTAGTGATAGTAACCTCCTCCGTTGGCGCAGCTGGAGCGGGAAGAGTGCTGTAAGGGCCTCGCTGGCCTTGCTCCCTCCTCAGGGCCCTTTCCCTAACCCACACCCGCCTTCAACCGCAGGCAGGTGCCTAGCCACCAAAAATGACAAGAAGGGATATGAGGTCATAGGAAAGACAACAGTCACCTGAGACCAGGTAGAACAGAAATGAATGGATGGACGCTGAAAACATGATGCTCAGTGAGAAGCCAGGCACAAACGACCACACAGTGTGTGATTCCCTTTATATGAAATGTCCAGAACAGGCCCAGGACAGGAAACGGGTGTGGCTGCCAGGACTGGGTAAGAGGGTGAGAGGTGAGTGCTGATGGGGGGACGGGGCTTATTGTGGGACAACAGAATCATCTGGAACTAGACAGATGGGATAGTTTTACACATTGTGAGTGCATTAAAGCCCACTGAATCGCACTTTAAAAAAGGGTGAACTTTCTTTTATGTGAATTCTATCTCAACAAAAAAAAATTAAGTGGTTAAACAGGTTTTAACAATGCAGAGAATGACTACAAGTTAAAAAGGCAAGGAGAATGTAAACTGTCTACAAGAGTGATATCATTTATGTATTCATAAAGAAACACACAAATCAGATGGGCTGTTGGGGTGGGGACATTCTGGGGAGGGGGGAGTGTACACAGCAGAGGGTCGGAGTCACTATTCAGCTCCCTGAAGGTGTGGCATTTTACTGAATATAAACTAAACCTCCATGACCTCGATCAGACGGAAGCCCAAATAAAACACTGGGGGGAAACGCAACTGTGTGTTGCAGGTATGTCTGGTCCCTGGAGCCAGATTACGGCCCCTGGCCCCACTGGAACTTACCTCCCCATGGACACAACATAGCGAGGCTCTGGCATCTGGTCATAGACCTGGAAGAGACGGCAGGGTCTATGTGCAGCTCAATGCTGGGCGGTGAAGGGGTGGGGTCTGGGCCAGCCTACCTTGCGGAGTGCTGGGGCCATCTTGTTGGTGAGTGTCCCGGCCACAATCATGACATCGGACTGGCGTGGGCTGGCTCGGAAGACCACGCCAAAGCGGTCCATGTCGTAGCGGGGTGCTGCCATGTGCATCATCTCCACTGCACAGCAGGCCAGGCCGAAGGTCATAGGCCACAGGGAACTCTGAGGGGGCCAAGGTGGTCAAGCCGTGAGTGGACAGTTGGCCCATCATGTTTAAAGAAACCGGGCAATTTCACATAGAAAAACAGGTGTCTAGCCTTTCTTGAAAAACGACACGAGTTATTCCCCACCCTCTTCCCCCCCACAGCAACCACGTGACCTCCAGGCCCCTCAGCTTGCTGCTTGCCCCAGCCCGGGGCTGCCCGATGAGAAGGTAAAGGGAGCTGGGCCTGTGGCTCAGCACTTGCCAATAGCCACGTTACAAAAAACGTGGTCCTGGCCAGTGTGGAGGTTCGCTGGGCATCACCCCGTGCATGGCAAGGCTCCCAGTTCATGCCTGAGTTGCAGGCTCAACCCCAGTAGGGGACGTGCAGGAGCAGCAGATAGATGTTCAGCTCTTGCATCAATGTTTCTCTTTCTCTCTCCTTCTCCTTTCCTCCCTCTAAAAAATAAAATAAAAAACAGCCCTAGCCAGTTTTTCTCAGTGGATAGAGCATCAGCCTGCGGACTGAATGGTCTCAGGTTCAATTCTGGTCAAGGACACATGCCTGGGTTGTGGTCTCAATCCCCAATAGGGGGCTTGCAGGAGGCAGCCAATCAATGATTCTTTCTCATCATTGATGTTTCTCTCTCTCTCTCTTTCCCTTCCTCTTTGAAATCAATAAAATATTTTAAAAATAAATAAATTTTTTAAAAAGGTAAAATTAGTTTTAATACCATTGATGTAACCTAGTACATCCTAAACCCCCTCCTCCCAATGTGGGCACTTGCTGCTCTGAGTGCCTGGCAGCCACATGTGGCATAGGCCTAACCCTGAGGATCTTGTTTCTGGACACCCCTGGTGTCTAAGAACTCCAAGTGCCGATTCCTCCAGGAAGTCCTCCTGGATGGCCTTGATCACCCTCTGACTCCTTTATCTGTTTGGTGTCTGATTTCCCCACAGCTGTGCTCCTTGGCTAGACCTTTCTCTGCTCTTCTGCATCGAATCTGGGACTATGAAGTGGCCCCCGCTGTCCTACTTATGCGCTTAGTGCAGGGGACAGTACAAGAGTTGCCCTACACGACTAGGCCACCTGACTGACCAAGCACCTGAGCTGCCTGACCCTGACCTCTCTCAGGGTGCTCAGTTATAAACAAGGCTGCAGTGGACCTCTCTGTCCTGGAGCTGGAGGCTCTAGTAGGATGTTTGCTGTGGTGCTGTGTGTGACACAAAGACACACAAAAGACTGAGCTACTGCACAGCCATCAATGAGGGATTGTTAGCATGGCCTACCCAGCCCAGCACCCCCTGGGCACTGAAAGGAGCCTCTGTCTTGGGAGACAGGACATATGTCCGATGGGAGGCATGCCATGCACACAACTTAAGGAATGGATACAAGACAAAAACTGTCCCGTGGCTGACGCTAGGGGCACAGCAGGCTTTTTACATTTTTGCCAGGAAGGAGTTACTGTTTTCAGCACACATTACTTTTCTAGCTAAAAAGATTACGTTTACATTAAAAGAAAAAAGGGGCATGAGCACAACTACAGAAGAGGACAACTACAGCAGGGAAGTGGGCAATCTTCAGTAAGGGCTGAGGGGCAGACAAGGGGATGGGACAGAGACACTGAGGAGACGTCAGAGCCAGGAGCTGGCGGGGTAGGAGGTGCAGAGGATGAATCCTGACATAATCCGAGCCTCTTGGGCTCCCTGAACCACAGGGGCAGTGAGCGTGTGTGCTGTCCATGTGCACAGTGTGCAAGCGAAGAGCAGAGGGTGGCGAGACAGAGGAGGGCTGGGGGCTTACCCGGCGGGCCCAGTTGACCAGGTCATCCAGCTTGGCCACCACATACTCGCCCCGGCTGCTGGGAAGTGAGCTGGGTTTGGAGACCACGGCTCCGGCTTTGGACACGGCAGGCTGCGAGCTGGGCATGGGACAAGGCACAGGGAGGTGTTAGCCAGGCAGGAGTCCCAGGAGAGGAACGCTGGCTACCCCCACAGCCTCTACCCTGTAACCTAACACAGAGCAACTTTCAGAGCATGGATCAAAGCCAGGGTCACAGCTGGTCCTGAGGGCAGTAAGGGGAGGAGCCATGGGGCCGGGGATTCCCCTGGGGCTGCAGCATCTCAGTACCCAGGTCTGGGTCTGCTAAACAAAGGAATTAAAGATGGCATGTGGATGTGCCTCAGCCTGCCTGGCTATGGCCCCAAGAGGCCCCTGTTTTCTCAGGAACTCATCTGGAAAACAGGGGCCAACTGACACATTCTTCAGCAAAGGCCCTTCTTGATTGGGGATGTGCAGCCACTGGTCTGGACAGAGCTCCAAGCACAGGGACCTCATAGCTCGAGGATGTGGGAGGGCCGTGGAGTTACCATGTGCTGGAGGGGGGTGGGTGCTTCAGGGTGTTTGGGTCACTGGGAAGGCTGGCCTCACCTGCTTGGGCTGTCAGCAGCCAAACTGGCATGGACACATCGTACCTGAGCAGCCGCACCCACGCCGGAGCTGCAGAGAGACAGAGCACATGAAGAGGGGCCTGGGACATCCTGAGCTGCTGCTACAGGGGCTGCACTGCAGCAGGGATGGGGCTAGTGGCCAAATTCGGCCCTCCTCTCATGTTTGTTAATTCTCACCCGAGGGCATTTTTCCACTGGTTTTTAGAGAGAGTGGAAGAAAGAGGGAGAGACAGAGAGAAACATCGATGCGATGGCATCAACTGATTGCCTCCCGGATGCACCCCGACCAGGTTGGGGATCAAGCCTGCGACTGAGGTATGTGCCCTTTGTCCAGAATCAAATCCAGGAGAACCCTTTGGTCCCCAGGCCAATGTGCTATCCACTGATCCAAACTGGCCAGGGCCACCTATTTTTGTAAATAAAGTTTTATTGACACAGCCACACTCATCTGTCTCTGTGCTGTCTGCAGCTGTTTTCACAAAGGCACAGCTGAGCAGTCTCAGCAGAGATCACCTGGCTTACACAGCCAAAGACATTTACCACCAGGCCCTGCAGGGACAAAATGCCTGGTTTTCATTTGACGCTGCTTTCATTTCCCCCCTTTCCCTTCATTTTATGGTGAATATGTAGTTTATCCCTAGGGAAAAAACTTTATCAAACCAAACCACACTCAGCCCAATATGTGCCCACCTCAAAGCCCCCTGACTTCTCTCCACTAGGAAAACCCTCTCCTTAGATGTGTCATGTCCCGGACCCTATGGACCAGGGGGTTTGATTTCCGGGCTCTGCCCTTAACGAGGCCCCGTGGCTACCAGCCTTCCTGGCCTGAACAGGCCCACATGGGGTTGTCACCTGAGCAAACACACTGATTACTTGGTAGCAAGTGAGTCCTGAGGGCAGTAGGGCAGGTGGACAAGGGTCCGAACCCCGGCTCTGCCACAACATGGACCGAGGGGCCGGCCCACCACCTACTGGAGAGCAGCTGCCAGTCCCAGGGCTGCCCCAACTCACTCGGCGTGTGACCACGCCCGTCCGCAGGCAGGACCCGTCTGGAGTTGCTCAGCCCTTCCCAGCTCAGGGGTACTCTGATCCCATCCCCCCTCCCAGTCTAAGGCCTCCCTTCGAGGGCCTCTGGATGGAGGCCCCGGCCAGAGACCAGACGCAGGCACTCACCGCAGAGCAAGGACTGGGCGGAGCAGGCCGGGAGCTGCAGAAAGAACCACAGGGTGCGGCGGTGAGTTTTGGACAGCACCAGAGGCCACAAACTCAGGGCCTGGGCCAGCCAGGTCTTTGCCAATCAGGCCTCCTGCCTGGTCGTCTCCCCTCTACCCTCGGCCTATCTAACTTCTACTTTAACCAACGTTTGGTAAAGAGGGGTCTTTCAGAATATGAACCAGGTAGTGCCAATCCCCTGCTTAAAACCCACAGCCCCTGGAGGCAAGGCCAGGCTCCTCGTCAGGGCCACATCCCTTCCTCCGTGCCTGCCACGGGCTATGCCCTCTGCCAGGAGCCCCCTGCCCACATGTGCACAGGCCAGAGCCTCTCAGGGGCCGGTTTCACTGCTAAGTGGGTCTAGGCTGCGCCCCCTCCCGCTCTCGATCTGGCACTCTGTCCGATCACCACCTGTGCCTATTGGTGTGGTGCCTGCCTCCTCAGAGGGCCTCCAGGTTCCCCCATAGCCTTAGCCTTGGGTGGTGTGTGTTGAGTAAACACACCTACAGACACCAGCACGGAAGACAGGCTGACTGCCCAGCCCGACTCCTGTTCGAGCTGCCCCTCTCTGAGCCTCAGTTTCCCCACCTGAAAATTTAGGGCTTTGCATAAACTTACAGCCCAGTAAATGTCCTTCACAGATCAGCAGACCTGTGAACTTGCACGGGAAAGAAAACCCTCTTGGTCACCGTCTTACTGAAAACTGGCCTTTCTTTCCATTCTGAGTGTCGCCAACAAACCACAGGACCCCTATTGGCAGGACCTATGGTTTTCACCGACAGAAATCACATCACGGACGTTTCCCAACGGTGTCACCAGGGCTGCAGACACCTGCACCCATCCTTCTAAACCAGTGGTTCTCAACCTTCCTAACGCCGCGACCCTTTAATACAGCTCCTCAGGCTGTAGTGACCCCCAACCACAAAATTATTTTCGTTGCTACTTCATAACTGTAATGTTGCTACTGTTATGAATTGTAATGTAAATATCTGATATGCAGGATGTAATTAGGCGACCCCTGTGACAGGGTGGTTCCACCGCCAAAGGGGTCGCGACCCACAGGTTTAGAATCCAAACCCCAGTAATCGGACCTGCCACTGGATTTCGGGATAACTGCTTTCCTTTGCAACCCTGCGGATTTCATCCTGTGCGTTTATTCACTGATCTCGGGACGAAGGTCCCGGGAGCAGGCGAGGGGGGCGCCTGCTGTTCTGGCACCCCTCCGGGCCTGTTTCCCCGCCGGTCCGGGTTGCAATCTCAGGCCACCTCTCTCTCGGGAACTTGCGGGGCAGCTCTCCCGGGCCGACCCCTGGGCCCTTCCAGGGCCCGCGCTGGGGCCCTCCCGAGGCTGGGGGTCCTGCATCGCTACCCGGACCTCAGTTTCCCCAGGGCGCCCTGACCCGGGAGCCCCGACCCGCTCACCCGCCAACGCCGCCATCTTGGCCTCGGCCTTCAGATAACCTCTGCAGTCCGTCGGTTTTAGTTCTCCGAGTCCCCGGGGCCGTCACCCAAAGCGGTTCGGCTGCTGAGGGAAAACGGAACCTAGGCTCAGAACGTTCCGCCTCCGTGGACGTCCCCCACACTGTGCGCCCCCAACGCCCCACGAGGGATAAAAGGACAGGGGAGTCCGCCTCCATAAAATCAGGCGCCCGCACAACTTTTTCCTCACCAGAGAGGCAAAAGTAAGGTTGCGTCCCTGGGTGGGCTCGAACCACCAACCTTTCGGTTAACAGCCGAACGCGCTAACCGATTGCGCCACAGAGACCGAGTTGCATTCTTGTTTCAGGCACCAGCTTACAAGGCATGCGCGGTCGGTAAGCGCTGGGCGGAAACACGCCTGCGAGCGCTGCTGAAAGGGGCGACATAAAGACGTTACACGCTTGTACGCCTCCGAAAAAGCTCAGTTGGAAAAGCGCTGGACTGCAGATTTAAAGGTCCCGGGTTCAGTCCCCAGTTTCGGGGAGCGTTTCAGCGCCCTGGAGCACCGTGTTTTGTTTTGTTTTATATTTTGATCTCAGAGAGAAAGGGAGAGGGAGAGAGATAGAAACATCAATGATGAGAGCGAATCATTGATCGGCTGCCTCTCGCATACCCCCCCCACTGTGGATCGAGCCCACAGCGCAGGCCTATGGCAGGACTGGGAATCGAACCATAACCTCCTGGTTCATAGATCGCTGCCACGCCAGCCGGCCGCCCTGGAGCATCATTATCCCTTTTTCGCAGCTGGTGCAGTTTCTCCTTTCACCAGAATGTGTCCTCATCCTGCAGATGAAGAGCAGGGCTGCCACTCATGCCAATGTGGGAAGGACAGAGCAAGGAACTCAAATCTCACACTCAAAACCCCTTGTCCCCACCCCTACAACTATGATTCCAACCTAAACGTTACCTTTCATCATCCTGATTTCTTAAAAAAAGCAATGATTAGGTTTTTTCTTTTTTTTTTTTAATATATATTTTATTGATTTTTTACAGAGAGGAAGGGAGAGGGACAGAGAATTAGAAACATCAGTGAGAGAGAAACATTGATGAGCTGCCTCCGGCACACCCCCCACTGGGGATGTGCCTGCAACCAAGGTACATGCCCTTGACCGGAATTGAACCTGGGACCTTTCAGTCCTCAGGCTGACGCTCTATCCACTGAGCCAAACCAGTTAGGGCAGGTTTTTTCTTTTTAAAATATATTTTATTGATTTTTCACAGAGAGGAAGAGAGAGGGATAGAGAGTTAGAAACATCGATGAAAGAGAAGCATGGGTCAGCTGCTTCCTGCACACTCCCCACTGGAGATGCACCGGCAACCAAGGGACATGCCCTTGACTGGAACCGAACCCAGGACCCTTGAGTCCGCAGGCCGAGGCTTCACCCACTGAGCCAAACCAGTCAGGGCTAGGTTTTTTCTTTTTAAACATTTTTATTGAGTTTTAGAGAGGGGGGAGAGAGAAACATCCATGAGAGATTGAAAACATCAATTGGCTGCCTCCTGCACGCCCCCTACCAGGTGAAAGATTTAATCCGACCCAAACCAATAAGTTGACCAAGACAAGCAGGGTAAAAGTGAAAGATCGCGTTTATTGATTGCCCTCGGGTGAGGTTCTCTGGTCCGGAGGAAACGGGCCGGGGAAGTCACCGACACACAAACCTGGTAAAGCTTCTTTATGCTGCTGTTGGGCCAATCAGGTTTGTCTGTGGTAGATGGTGGGGGGGAGAGCTGATTTGAGTTCAAGCGGGGAGTTTGTACAACTGCATCTTGGCCATCCTGAGAAATTCCAGATGGCCGTTAAGGAGGGTGTTTTTACTGCGCAGGTTTTATCACAGCAGCAGTTTGGCCTTGGGCTGTTTGTTTGGCTCAGTGGGTGGAATCTTGAAGGTCCCTTCCTTGTCTGCCCAGCCCCCAGACCTTACACCAGGGATTGAGCCTGAAACCCTGGCATGTGTCCTGACCAGGAATCTGAAACCTGGGTGCAGGAGCTGATCAACTGGCTACACCCGCCAGGAATCAGCTGCTTCCTGCAAGTCCCCCACTGCTGATCAGTCCACAACCCTGGTCATGTGTCCTTGACTAGAATCGAACCTGGGACCTTTCAGTTTGCAGGCTGATGCTCTATCCACTGAACCAAATCGGCTAGGGTACAACCCAATTTTTTTTTAAGTGATAGCATTAGATCCAGTGTTAATTGTAAAACCTAATTATTACTGAACATCAAAACTGACAAAATAGATTTCAAGAACACTTTTCCCTTGTATATCATTTCATTTTGACAATCCTGCTAAGTAGCTGATCTGCCCATTTACGTACCAGGAAACTGAGGCCCAAACAGGCAAAGGCAAGTGACAGAGCTGGTCTCCTAGCAGGACCACTCCCTGCTCTGTGCTGGTACTGAGCAAAGCAAGGCCTTGGTCCCAGTTCTTAAGGAGCTCAAGGCCCCTTGGGAATGAGAGGTGTGGGGTGGGCCTTAGGCCAAAACCCTGTTGCTAAAGGGATGACACACAGGTGGG
>PVJC01031645.1:0-20437 GCA_004026665.1 Murina feae | reverse complement strand
TTCAACTAGCAAAGGACACTTTGATTATATCTTGGCTACTGTGAGTAATGTTGCAATGAATGTAGGGGTGCATATATCTTTGGGAATAAAATTGTTTCCAAATTTTTCAGGTAGATTCTCAGAAGAGGGGTTGCTGAATCATATGGTAATACTATTGAACAAGCAAATAAACACATACAAAAGCATAGTGGTTACCAGAGGGAAGGGGGGATGAGGTGGTAAAGTATAAAGAGGGTCAAATATATGATGACAGAAGATTGTTTGACTTTGGGTGGTGTACAGACAATGCAATATACAGATTATGTATCAGAGTAAAGTACACTTGAAACCTATATAACCTTATTAACCAACTAGAGGCCCAGTGCATGAAATTCTCTCTCATTTGTCCCTAGGCCTGACTGGTGATCAGGGCCCATCTGTGGGGTCACCGGCAGGGTGATCAGTGACCCTGCTCCTACTCATGTTGGCTGGCCTGGTGCTGCCCGCTCAGCAGCCCTACCCACGCCGGTTGGAGCCTGTGGGCTGGGGGAAGCTTCTGCATTGAGCATTTGCCCTGGTGATCAGTTCATGTCATAGCAACTGGTTGTTCCAATGTTCAATCAATTTGCATATATAGATGTAGATAGATGGCACTTCAATAAATTTAATAAAACTTTTTTTAAAATAACCAAAATTGTATCATTTTAAGCTTTTAATATTGAGTAACAAATTGGTTTTATCCTTATAAAATAGTGCTAGTTAAAAACTACTTTTTAAAAAGTCGATTTTTCTCCAATAATAGAATAACATTTATCCAGGTGCATTACACCAAAAGTGCTTCTTATAAATCAAAAACAACAAGTTCTGGAGAGGATGTCGAGAAAGGGGAACCCTAGTATACTGTTGGTGGGAATGAATACTGGTATAGCCACTGTGGGAAACAGAATGGAGATTCTTCAAAATATTAAAAGTGGAACTACCTTTTGACCCAGTGAGCCCACTTCTGGGCGTATATTCTAGGAATCCTGAAACACCAATCAGAAAGAATAATGCACCCCAATATGAGGAGGAAACTGGTCTTTGCAAGGCTTGTCAGGCCATAAAAAGTTAAACAAAGCGCTGCCCTGAGGGAGGGTGGGGTGGGGGAGGATTGTACTGGCGCCAGTCCAGAAGTGAGATGTGGCCTTGCACCTGGGGGCATTCAAGGGGGCGGAACCATATCTACAAAACAAAGCCCCAGAGGCTTATAAAAAGCGAAGCCTCTGTGTATTGTGCACTCTGATTTGGAAAATCTTTCCCAGGGTCCATTAGTAACCAATCTAATATAATAAAAGAGAAACATGCAAATTTGACCATTACCACCAGCCAATCAGAGCGGCTGTATGCAAATTAACCCAGCCAAGATGGAGGCCAACAGCCATGGAGCTAGAGCAAACCAGAGGCTTCTGTTGCAACTGCCTGCCTAGGCTGGCTGAGCCTCTGCTCACAGCCATGCCCACCAGCCAATCAGAGTGGCTATATGCAAATTAACCCAGCCAAGATGGAGGCTGGCAGGGCGGCTCTGCACTGGGAGCCTCCACAGCCGGCCGGCATAGCTGTGCCAGGTGTGTCAGGTCAGTGAGAGGGGGGGTCGGGCCTGGGGCCTCCTCGGGGCATCCAGGAGCAGCTGTCCTGGGTCTGCTGCCTGGCTTCACCCCCTAGGGGCCTCCACCAGGCATGCGGGAGAGTGGGTCCTCCACGGGGCTTGCAGGAGCAGCCATCCTGGGTCCACTGCCTGGCTCTGTCCCCCAGGAGCCTCCTCAGGGCATCCAGGAGCAGCTGTCCTGGGTCTGCTGCCTGGCTCCGCCCCCTGGGGGCCTCCCCGGGGCATGCGGGAGCGCGGGGGGGCCTCTGCAGGGTGTGTAGGAGCAGTCATCCCGGGTCCGCAGCCTGGCTCTGCCCCAGGGGCCTCCTCGGGGGCATGTGAGAGCACCAGTCCAGGGTCCGCTACCTTCATCCACCCCCCAGGGGCCTCCACAGGGCATGCGGGAGCATCTGCTGCACAGTGCGGAGAATCCGAAGCCAGTTCGCTGCCCGGCTCCACTCCGGGTGTGTTTGCTGAGCAGCAGGGCCCCACTGAGGGATCCTGCACCGGCGTCCGCCCCTGGCTCGCCACCCAGCTCTGTGCCAGGTGTGTCACCTCAGCGGTGGGGGCCCACCAGGCGTGTGCAATCGTGGTCCCTCTGGTGGGAAACGTCCAGGCCTGCACTCATCAGCCCTCCCACCCCCCAGTGCATGAACACTGAAGGGGCTGTGGACAGCCTGAAAATGGCCCTCAACCCCTCACCCAGGCTGGCCAGGCATGCTAAGCAGGTGGACATCTCCCCCGAGGTGTCCCAGACTGCAAGAGGGCACAGGCCGGGCTGAGAGACCCCCACCCTCCGAGTGTACAAATTTTTGTACACCGGGCCCCTAGTGTTTAATAAAAGGCCTCCTTTCCTTTTTCCATGAAGCGTGCTTGGCATTTCTTTGCTCTTCAGAAACAAATGTTCATAGCAGTGTTATTTATAATAGCCAAGATGTGGAAACAGCTGAAGTGTCCATCAATAGATGAGTGGGTTAAAAAGATGTGGTACATATACACAATGGAATACTATGCAGCTGTAAAAAAGAATGAACTCTTACCATTTGTGACAGAATTGATGGACCTGGAGACTATGCTAAGAAAAATAAGCCATTCAGAGAAAGATGAATATCACATGATCTCACTTATATATGGAATCTAAAGGAAAAAATAAACTGACAAACAAAATAGGACCAGAGGCATGGATACATGGATACATGACAGATCTCAGAGGGGAAGAGGATGAAGAGGATGGGAAGAGATCAACCAAAGAACATATATGTATACATGCATAGCCCATTGTTCTTTAACAAAATGTCTAATTATTATTATTACTCACTTATATAATACCCATTAAGAGTATTCAAGAATTTTCCATCTTCAACATGATTATCAATGCATCATAATATTGGTCTTTTCCATTTTTGCCAATTTTACATGTATGAAGTAGCAGTATGTCATTTGACTATCCCTCATTACCAATGAATTTAAGAACTTTTCAAATATTTATTAGAGATTCAGTTTTTCTTCTCTGTAAAATCTCTATTCATATGTTGATTCTGTTTTACATGTTATTTTCTTTCCTCCTTATTTCTCTTAAATACTAATCCTCATCAGTTATATATTTCAAACAACATTTGACATAGCCTGGCTTAACATCTGATTTTGTCATACTTATGACATAATTTATCAGCAGGAATTCCAAACTATAAATATAATAGTTTATTCTAGACCAGCGATTATCACCTTTTGTGCCACAAGAATTTTTTAAACAGGCAATACCTGACTTTTTAGTCAAGGCACTGACCTTTTTTCCCTTAGATTGTCAAATAAAAATTTAAAAAAGACTTGAACGTTAGTCATGAAAACATAAAAATCTTAGGAGAAAACATAGGCTGTAAAACCTCAGATGTCTCATGTAGCAGTATTTTTGCTAATACATCTTCTAGAATAAGAGAAACAAAAGGAAAAAAATAGACACATGGGACTACATCAAACTAAAAAGCTTCAGCACAGCGAAGAATGAAAAGGGAACCCACTGTATAGGAAAACATATTCACTAATGATACATATCTAATAAGAGATTAATTTCCAAAATAGACAAAGAACTCATACAACTCAACACCAAAAAGACAAACAATCCAGTTTAAAAATAGACAAAGGACCTGAATAAATACTTCTCCAAAGAGAACATTCAGATGAAAAAATGCTCAAGTCACTCATCATCAGAGACATTAAAGCACAATGAGCTATCAACTCACACATGTCAGAATGGCTACTCTCAACAAATCAACAAACAAGTGTTGGCGTGACCTCACTGTTCAATGTCAAGGCACTTGCTTTGGTAATTCTGCTTTGAAAAAAATTATCAAGTTTTGTTTGAACTTTTGTTTTTATAAAATTTAAATTTTGTTTTGTTTTTAAGAATATTGTTTATTTGTTAGTTAGATATAATTAAAGTGTTTTTTTGGAAAATGTTTACTTCTATTTAGATCACATACTTGTTCAGATAGGCTCAAAACCATAGTGAATACATAAGCAATAATACCTATAGAAAACTATCCTGTGAAATTAAACTTTTCATACATAATTTTAAATACATAAATGTGTCTACATAAGTAAATACAGGTAAACTAATTGGTCAATTTTTTAACATACACATTTGGAAAACCTACTTTATTACATAACAGACTTTCAGCTTTTATAGACACACCCTCATCTGAATTAGTCCATTATGTCGAGGTTTCACTGTACACAAGTATTGGCACCTGAGTTTTTAAAAAGTCACTTTGAAGCAAAAAGGGTAGGTAATTATTATTTATTTATTTTTGTAAGTCAACCAAATTATACCTGTTTTTTGTCAGATTGGCAAGAAATATATATTTTGGTGTGCTATGTGTGCCATGATAGAAAAATGCTTGAAAATCACTCTTCTAGACTATAGGTCTTAGGGTTCAAGTCTCAGCAACATAAAATCACAAGTCAAAGTGCTTATTGATACAATTGGCAACCTAGAAATTCAGACCCTATAAAAAATTATCATTTAAAAGTGAAGCCACAGTAAAAATGAGGCGGTATGGGTAATTTTCCTATTGGTTCTTGACTATTCTGATAAACCAGCAATTATCATGCTACAAATTCTTTAAAACTGAGATTACATTGATTTTTACAGTACACATGATGTGAATATTTATTTATGGGGGGAAATGTCATAAATATAACATTCTATTCAAGTGTTGAAATAAAATGAGATTCCATTTTTCACACAAAAATTAGTAATGCTAAAGTTAAGAATTATAGTTTCTCCAATTAATAATGACATATGTAACCAAAATTACTGTATATTAATCAGCTTTTTATTGATACTTACTCCTCTGATTTAGAACCACTACTGCCCTCCTAAAAGCAAAATATACTTTTAATCTAATCAAATAACATTTTTTTGCTTATTGTTTGGACATGTTCTATAAAATTGCTGCCCATTTTTATTCTAATATTTATTTTCACCTAAGGTTTTCATTGCAAATTTGTTCCATTGTTATTTTGGGGGTTTTGCTTCTTATTATTGTTGTATGTGTGTTTTTAGTGTGTATAATGCCATATGCTATATATAGTGGTTCTTTTTACTTACAAATATTGTCACCAATTTTAAAGATTGCATGGATGAAACAATAAAACTATGACAAAGTGTTTTAGTAACAATGCCTATATTTTGGCAACTTTGGGAAATTGTTTCTTTTCCTCATGCTGTATAGAATAGGGAAATCAGGGGTGGGGGGGATCCAAATAGCTTCCAACCCTCCAAACTATAATTAAGCCGTTGGAATTAGAACACTCATGTTTGTTAAGTCTTCTCTATGTGCATCACTGCAGGCCGGCCACAAAGGCCAAAGTGCCCAGCTCGAAGAATTCAACAGGGTGATGGAGGATGAACTCCAGCTCTGTCCGTGTGACATCATCTCTCTGAAGCTGTTTCCTTAGCTGTAAAACATGCACCCACAGGGCCCCTCCTGCCTGGCTGCCGCAGTGACGAGCCCAGGAGATACTCACATGTACAAACTTCATGAGCTCTAACAGAGTCATGCTGATAATTGTAATTGTGGCTACTTTTATTGCTAGGCACTTCTTCAACTGGTCTCAAAATTTTAAATTTATGATTTCTGAAAAAAATATTACTGTAGTTGTGTTTGTTCCCTTATCATTGTTGAAACAAATTACTATATACTTAGTGGTGCAAAACAATACAAATCTACAATCTTGCAGTTCAGAAGATGGACTAAAATCAAGATGTTAGTAGCACCGTGTTCCTTTCTGGAAACTCCAAGGGAGAGTTAGTTCACTTATGTTTTTTCAGCCCCTGGAAGGCACCTGTTTCCTTAGTGTTTAAAGCTGGTAATGGCTGCGAAAGCAATTCCTTTCTCACATTGCACTCATTCTGTCAAGGACTCATTTGCTTCCCTCTCGCACATTTCAGGACCTCTGTGATCACAGTCGGTCCACCTGGATCATATAGAAAATCTCCCTATTTTAAAGTCAACTAATTACCAAACTTAAATCAACCTTCCACATTATTTACTCTTGTCATGTAATGTAACATATTCACAGACACTGGGGTTTGGGAAGCCATTAGTCTACCTGCCAAACAGTGATATACAATTTTAATCTCCCCAGAATAATTTGTGGTTTCATTTTCTATTAAGTATATATAAATATAATCCCATAAAGATGAAACAAGTCTTATGAATGAGTTCACTCTTTAAATTCTGCTTAAAATTTTCTTCATTAACTTTCTTCCCTTGGCAATCTATAATAACCTATAATAATAAAAGTATAATATGCTAATTAGGCCAGATGGGGATGCAAGGGACAAAGCCGGGGATGCAAGGGAAGCCTGGGTCCTGGGTGCCAGAGGGAAGCCAGTGCAGGCAGCCGGGGGAAGGAAGGCCTACTCTTGCATGAATTTTGTGCATCGGGCCTGTATTAAGATATAAGAGGTTACTAAGTATTTCTACTGTTTTCTAATTACATGAAACTAAATTACATCAATCCTATTTCGATAAAATAGTCTAATGAAGGTTAATATATTGGTTTATGTTCTACAATAATTGGAAATATGTTTAGAAGCAAATTTTTAGCTGAAGAAATGTCAATAGTTTTTCCTTTGTTCTAAGAGTAAGTATAGTGTATATTAAAATATCTTTAAAACATTTTTCTTAAAATATCATTGGTTTGTTTAACTTTTAATAGGATTTTAAATCTTTAAAGAGTCTACATAAAATAGATTTACTTTAAAAACATAGAATTACTTTTTTCAACACTCCAAGTAAAAAGTCTGTGAATTTCATATCTTGCAAAGTTAATATCATTTTCATCAGTTGAAGCACAGTTCAATTTCTACATCCTGAAAATAAATGAAATGGTAAAGAAATGAAACACCAAATCAATTTTGTTGGTCATGGGAATTCATCAGAATGTGTAGTTTTGTTCTTTGACATTAACCTTTGTTGATTTGACCATTTTAACAAATCAGCTCCTATTCTCATATCTTCAATTTTATGCTTCATTGTTTCTGGGATTAAATTTCCTTAAAGTCTTAATATTATGCACTTTCTTAGTATTTGCTCTAAGGGGAACATTCTGTATTATAATCATCTTAACCTTAAAATTGTTCTTCTAGGAAATATTAGGAAAGACCTTTTGAAAAATCTGGACATCTAATAGGCCTGTTTAAACATGTTCTTAATAATACTAAATTTCCTAAGTGGTTAAAATTGAGATAAAATATTCTCCCCATAAAATATTTTTTGTTTACATAAGGAAATATTTTCTTAGTTTAGGAGATTGACTATTCTCAAATTCTATTCAGAGCATCTATAAATTTAGGTTAGCAATGAAAGTATGAACAAACAGCTAAAGCATACAGAGACATCTGAGTCAAATTCTTACTTCTTCATATACATAACATGACAAAGATTTCAACACTTGCTTTATAAATTTTCTGCCATTACAGCTCAATTTTATAGTATCTTTAAAAATTAATAACTGAATATCTCTAAGGCTTTTTCTTGATATTCCAAAGATTAATGATTATTTACATGGACAGCCTTGTAAAATAAAATAAAAATGTACCATTAGAGTAACAGCCATTATGTTAATAGTACCATTATCCTTCATTTTAATATACAAAATAATAAAATATACATTTAGGAATATTACAGTTCTATCTTTTTAAAAAGCACAAAGAATCTCATTGTATCATACAGTAAAACTTTTAACATTATTATTTATAACATATTTCTAGAATAACTACTGGACATGAGGTATAAGAATTTATAGCATTTTCTCTTAAGGTAGGTATAGTCTATGTTTGCAATTGAGGACTATTTACACACTGTTTACAATATTTCATGGTTCAAAACATAATATATGTTACCTTACCTTTCCCTGCTGATTTTCTCATGAATTCCACAGGCCACATTAGACTCGTTCCTCCCATAGCAACTCGTTGTCACTTGAATAGAGAGGAGTTTCTTTTTCAAGAATTTAATTAAGAATTATCTTATAATATTCTCACTTAGTCTGATAAGCCATTTTATGTTTTACTAGGCTTAATGTTATTAAACATAATAATGGGAACATAATATTGAATCTAGTAAAATTATACACTTTTGGTAGCTATCAATAACATAGCATAAAGAAGAGTTAATAGATGAGTACTTGAGATTTTGTGTGGCCACAGCAGGACAATGGTGACATCCTTCCTACAAGTTTGCTCCTCTGCTACAAAAAGCAATGCCAATGCATAAAATACATTACCTTGTTCCTAGCAGTAAAGGAATGTAAAACACTTGGCTTACTGTTAACACAATAAAATAATATTTCATTTAAAAATAAGTTAAATTCCATTATCCATGTCTTATAATTGACAAAATAATTAGATACGCATTTGTCCACAATTATTTCATCAAATGTTTGAGTGAAAATTAAATGCAAGGGGTTGTGCCAGTACTGTGGACAGTACAAAATAGAAGAAATAATCTTGTGCTCAAGCAGAGAAAGTAAACCTGAAGTATGATAGATGTTGTATTATGAGTGCTATATGTGTGAACTCAGGACAAACTAGCAAACAGCTACATAGGACAGAAACTGAAAAATACTATAACTGAAAAAAAATCTATACAATAGAGACAGGGTCCTAACATTATGATCCAAGGCTCAACCAGACAAGAAGTCAGTGCTGGGTTGCTGAGTGGACCCAGCACTGACTGGGGCCACTGCAGGTGCCCAGACCCAGCATTGACTGCCTAGGGGACTGTAGATCAGGCCTGGAGAGAGGCCTGCAGAGAGAAAGGCAAGGTCTGATCCATAGCCTCTGTGGCAGCCGTTGATCAGAACTTGTCTCTCTTTCTCTCCCAGCCTGGCCAACAGCCTTGCCTCCATTTCCCTCCAGGCCTCCACTGGGGCTGCTAATCAGCACCACCTTTCTGATCAGGCACTGTTGATAGGCCCAGAAACACTGACTGGCATAGAAACTGACCAATCAGAATAAATCTGGTCAACTGTGAGAAGCCAATGGCTGTCTGGGAGGCAGAGCTTTTGAAGCTGACTGGCATAGAAATTGATCAATCAGAATCAAATTGGCCGGCAGAGGAGGGCAGTTGGGGGTAACCAGGCTGGCAGGGGAGGACAGCTGGGGGTGAGATCAGGATGGCAGGGAAGGGTAGTTGGGGGTGATCAGGCAGGCAGAGGCAGTTGGGGACTCGATCAGTCCAGCAGGAAAGGGCAGTTAGGGGTGATCAGGCAGGCAGGTAGAGGCAGTTAAGACTGATCAGCAGGCAGGCAGAGAGGTTAGGGCTGATCAGACAGAGGGGTTAGGGGCAATCAGGCAGGCAGACAGGTGAGTGGTTAGGAGCCAGTGGTTCCAGATTGTGAGAGGGGTGTCCAACTGCCAGTTTAGACCCAGGGATCGAGCCTAAACCAGAGGTCAAAAATCCTCCAAGGGGTCCCCAATTGGAGTGGGTGCAGGCTGGGCTAAGCAAACCCCCCTCCATGCACAATTTTGTGCACTGGGCATCTAGTTTACTATAAGAACTCAGAGTCAGGAAATGTAGAGTGTCACTGAATAAAATATTCAGACATAATAGTTAAATAAATTTACCTACCATAAGAATAGAGTGTGAGATGGTATAGTAAAGAAAACCAAATAAAGCATGAGAGGAAATGCATCAATACTGTTGTGAATGGGAACATAGAGAGAAGATGAAGTAGAGGCATGCACTAAGCATTTCATGAGTTTGTGGAACGAAGAAGGGCAGCATGCCCATCTTGGTGCTGAATGTGCCCAGCCATGCGCGTCTTGAAAAAGACTAATAGGGGGAGGAAGATGAGTGTTGGGTAATGGACAGTATAGGACACAGTAGTTTTCATGGCAGCTGAGAAGACCTTGAGTGAAATGGTGCTGGTTTTCCAGCTTCCAGGAGGTAGCTTTCCAGGTCCAAACCTAATGTCACTTCTCAGCTGAATTGAAGAGCAAGCTGTGGGTCCTCAACATACAGAGCGAGCCCTAACCAGTTTGGCTCAATGGACAGAGTGTCAGCCTACGGACTCAAGGGTCCCAGGTTTGATTCTGGTCAAGGACATTTACTTTGGTTGCGGGCACATCCCCAGTGGGGAGTGTGCAGGAGGCGACTGATCGATGTTTCTCTCTCATCAATGTTTCTAACTTTCTATCTCTCTCCCTTCCTCCTTGTAAAAAATTAATAAAATATATTTAAAAAAGCATACAGAGTGAGAGCAGGTGTTCTTGTGGCCCAAGGACTAAAGGCAAGTTGGTACCTATTGTTCCACTTAAGAAGAAACTGTCTCTCACTGTTATGCAGGAAAACAAATGGTCATTATGTAAATGGTTATGGATGCTAATAAAGTGGTGCTAATTGGTTCTTCACCCAAATTTTTCAAAATGATCATAATGTACTCTTACTCTTAGCTTACATTTAACTGAAATTTTTTATCAGTTGAGGATAACAACCTATGTAATAGAGCACATCCAACTGAAGAGAACAAGAAAAGATTTCATAGTGGAGTCTTCTCTCCCATTTTCTTTATCCCAATAAACTGCTCTGATGCTTTTTCATTTTCCCCAAATTATAAATATCCTCCTAATCACTCACTCTCTTCTGAGCTTCAGCTCAAATGTCTTAACCCCTCCATCTGCAGGTAAAGATGCTAAAAGATTTTCTCCTCAAATGATCTTCTCCTATTGCATTCCATATATGAAATAACAGCATCATCACTTCTTTGCAGCCATTTCTAAACCCAAGACACTCCCTGAACCTCTCAAACCCACTGTCACAGATTGTACCTCCACTTTTCTCCCTAGCTAAAATGCTCTCTCCACTGAATGGCCTTCCCGGCACTCCTTATATAAAATGAGGTTGCTCATTCTCTCCAGCTTCATATATTTCATGGCAAGAAGTTCATGTCCATGTCTTCATTTCTCTAAGTTCCTTCCCAATGATTATTACCCCATTTGAGTATAAAAATGTCTACTGCTCTGAGTCTGGTCAATTTTTATGTACATCCTATAGAGGGCATTTGTGAGTTATTTACACTGCACTCATTCCCCCTCTGCTCTTGCTAATTATAACCCAATTCATTTTTTAATAGACACACATTCTCGACTTATCCTCTGTGCCTTTTGATGAACTGGCACTAGATTTATACCCAGAAATAGGTGCATTTACCTTGCCACAATGATTGATTCAGAAGTAAATCTATTATTGCACAGCTCATGACTCTGGTCAGTTGTTGTAGAAAATGGGCACTTTTTTCTCCCACTAGAGGCAAACTAGGAAGTATGTGTTGGGGTTCTTGTTCTGGCATCTAGAAGGGTTCAGCAATTTGGAGAAAGGGCTGTGTGTAACTTAAGTATGAATCCAGAGATGAAATATAATTTTGAAAGGCATTTGGGGATCAGAGGAGCCTATTTAAAGTAACTAAGATCTCCTTGGCACAGGACCCCATGCTTTTTAGTCACACAAATTGTCCTGAGGCAAGGCAGAGATATATACACCAAAGGGTCAGGTTTCATTTACAGAGACTATTGTCAGATTGGAAGATTCACCTACAGTTGTTCAGGTGTTTGGCCAGTAAGAGACAATAACATGTAGATTAAGATGCCCTGAGCTGTCTGGTAGCCAAGCAATCATCCCTTTTCAGGTTTGGGGAAATGCCTTTAGCCATTCCCAACAGGTGACTCAGCCCTTGTTAAGTTTCCAAGTTCCATCAAACTCTTGCAATTACGATGTGCTGGAATTGGCTTCCCACAAGTATGAGACCCTCAATGCTACTGATAGTTATCTTGTAACCATGAAGAAAATTAGCCTAAAGAAAAAGCTAACATCTAATATAATAAAAGAGTAATATGCAAATTGACCGTCACTCCAAGACACCTAAGCCACACCCCATCCAAGCCACGCCCACCAGCCAATCAGAATAACTGTATGCAAATTAACCCAGCCAAGATGAAGGCCAGCAGCCACGGAGCTGAAACAAGCAGGAGGCTTCCATTGCAACTGCCTAGGCCTCCACTCAAAGCAACAGTGTTTCCATTATAGAAGACAAATAAACCCCAGAACCTGATTCCAGTCAGCCTTGCAGGGACCTTGGGTCAATGGGAGGTGTGGGCAGCCTGAAAATGGCCCTCAGACCCCTCACTCAGGCTGGCCATGTACCCCAGTAGGGACTTGAACCCTGGAGGGACTGTGGGCAGACTGAAAACAGCCCTCAGCTCCTCACCCAGGCTTGCCACACCCCAATGGGGTGAGGGTCCACACTGTGGGGGGCTTGGCCAGCCTGCAAACAGCTATCAACCCCTCACCCAGGCTGACCAGGCATGCCAGCAGGTGGACATCCCTTGAGGGGTCCCAGACTACGAGAGGGCACAGGCCGGGCTGAAGGACCCCCCCGAGTGCACAGAGTTTTGTGCCCTGGGCCCCTAGTATAAAATAAAGATCCAAAGAAATAGAAAAAAAAATAGAAACAAGTCTTGAACAAATAATTCCAGAAACAATTTCTGGATATTTATATTTGCTTTTTTAGCCATTGGAGATAGACATTTTAATCACTAGAAACATCTGCTTTTTAAATTGCTACTTTAGAAAGCCTGTCCTCAGACATTAGTCTTTTGTCCTTTCATTCCATTCATTTACACTACAGAATATGATCAGGATAACAAATTATTGATCACCCTTACTATTCATCTACTTTGTGTTCAGATGTATCTTTACTATTCATCTTTACTATTCATCTACTTTCTGTTCAGATGTCTGTTTTAATTTATCCTTATTATTGAAAGTATTACAGATGTCCCTTATATGTTATCAAATGGCCAACCTATATAATTCCATGTGTTATACTTAGTAGGCAATCAATCCATTGTGTTCTTTGTTTAATTGATTAATTGAATTGTCTCCCTGAATTTAATTTCACCCCTTCCTAGTATGTATCACCTATTGATTATTCTTTTTTATTTTTCTAGGGTTCATAATGCAAATGTGTCATTATCACTCTCCCATTGAAAATTTTCAATGACTCCCATTTTGTCCAGAACTGGATAATATCTATAGCCCACACTATGTTCCTGAAGTTGTTTCTCTCTGGAGGTTATTATCTTCCAATGGGACAGAGGAGAGCTAGACCCTTCCTGAACCAAATTCAATATTAAAACCTGTCTAAAATTGTCAACCCCAAACATCATCTGAAATAATGTACTTCTAATAAATAACCATAAGTCACCATCATTACAAACCTCACCAAAGCAATGACCCCTCCCTGCAGTATCTATTTTGGTAGAATTGTATCTAGTTCTAGACATTATATTTGAGTGGGACATTATCAAGGCAAGTTATTCAGAGAGTAACCAGGAAGATAAAGAGTCAAGAAGCCATGTGTCCATAGAAAATAGTGGGTTTTTGCAGGAAGGGGAGTTAGAACGAATATAATGTTCATGTCTTGATATTTCAAGGCTTGTCATGTAGAAGAACAAAAGTGGCAATTCTCTTCTACTTCAGAGTGCATTAAAAGGTTAAATATTTACTCTTATGTGGAGTCATGTCTTAGCTTCAAATGAGACATGACATTAAATAATGCTCCTATCCAGCCTAAAAGGGACTTACATAAAAACAGTTTTGTAAAGTATTGATCAAGTTAGTCTAATTTGTTCAGTAGCTAAACAAAATCCCCAAATCTCAATGGCATATTACACAAAAGTTTATTTCTTATTTATACTGTCTGTCCAACATAGGTTACCAGAGGCCACACTCATTATAGCACTCAGAGACCTAAGATAACAGAGGCTCCACCATCCAATGATGCTGCCATGCACACACAAATCTCCAGGGGTCAACACAGCAGGGTAACAGAGTTAGAATCACAAGCTATATGTAGATGTTTTTGCCTGGAAGTGATCCACGTCATTTCCACTTTAACTTCACTGACCAAAGCAAGTCTGTGGCCATTTCTGATTTCAAGGGAATGGGGTCATACAATACCCCATTCTGGAAGAAGAGGGATATCGTTGCTTATAACTTTCAGTAGCATTTAGTCAGAGATCAAATCATCATTAAGAATATTACAAAAAAGATTAGATCTCTAAGTCACATTAACTCTAATTCTAGATTCCAAACTTGTTATGGTTCCTCTAAGACCAGGTATTTTGTTTCCCAGGGTCATATAAATAACTCTGGATGTTGAAATTCCCTAATGTATGAAAATCACTCGGCTCAATATTTGAGTATACTGAGCTGAGCTTACAAAGACTTGGTTTTGAAGGGCTAAATATTGACAGGTCAACAGCTCTAAATCTGTTTGATAAGGTTGCTATTTTTTTTTCCAAACATTTCTGCAAATATTTGACCTTTCTATAAGAGTTGTTGATTTTCAGTAGAGGCTAAAAAGAATGACAATTAGTAATTGTTCTTGTTCTATTGAATCCACATGCAAAGATTTGTTTGTGTTTTTAATTTTTATTTTAAATATGTTCTTATTTATTTTAGAGATAGAGGAAGGGAAAGGAATAGAGAGATAGAAATATCAATGAGAGGGAAACATTGATCAGCTGCCTCCTACACATCCCTTACTGGGGATTGAGCCTGCAACCTAGACATGTGCCCTGACCGTGAATCAAACCAGTGACCTCATGGTCCATGGGTCAATGCTCAACCACTGAGCCACGCCAGCTGGGCCACTTGCAAAGTTTTGAACTATTTTTTCCATCTTCTTTAGTAAAAATATAAGCTTAGCTAAGTAGGTGGCCTTAAGTGTTGTCAGCTCTATTCTGGTGGCTTGATTGTGTTGTTGACTGTGTAACAACCCCTTCTTACAGGTTGTTATATATATATTATAATCCACCCGATTCATTTTCCTGAAGATATAGCTTAAATTGAGAGCAATTACCCAGCTCACTTTAAAGCTGCTGTGTCCTCAATTTTTCTTTAAAGTATGGATCAAATAAGGACAACTATGCATTTTTAGTATCATGCATAAGGATATGTAGCTCTGGAAAAAGCCTTAGAGATGACCTAGATCATTTCCTTGTTTTGACATACAGAATAATGTATAACAATGGTTATCATTTATTGAGAGTTTACTGATCTTATTATTATCACAATTAATTTTCACCATAGCACAATGAAATGGGCACTGTTATTAGCCTCGTTTTACAGATGAATAAACTAAGACTAAATATAGATCCAAGGTTAGAAATCACAAAAGGGCGATTTCATTTTCATTAAAACCCCTCCCTGTCCAATTGGTGTGGGAAAGCATGGAACTCACATTGGATGACCCCCTGATATCTAGCCACTGCTTGGGATTTCCCATTGATTCAGGAACTCTATATATATGTTGATTACATAGGAATTCTCTCCCTTAAAGTGTATACACACACATTCACCCTTGCTAATGAGGTCATCATGAACTGAGCCCCACCAATCCTTAAAACATCCACGGCTACCTGCACACACAAAATACCCTCCATGCTGGTTTCAAATCTCAATTCCTGGTCATGTTTCACACACACAAATGTGTCCTATAAACACATTGAAAAATTATTCAACCTTAATTAGAAATTGAATTGGAAATAACAATCAAAAATAATTCCCCTTACCAGATGGGCCAATATAGAAAAAAAAAAAAAGCAAATCCTACTGTTGGCAAGGACATGAATAATTATGCACAAACCCTCATTCACTGTTCAGTATTTTGTCAATTTAGCTCAGACTCTTTGACATTGAATGTTATTCCACTGCTCCATATATCATTTTGAGAAAAGTTGACAAGACAATAAGAAAGTCCAGGAAATACATTACATGATCCAATGTATTAGATGAGAAAGTAAAGATCACATAGTGTGCAACATTACCTAATCTGGGATATTGATAGAGAAGGAATGTTGAAATTATTAGACTCCCTTGTTAAAAATTTTCTGGAATAGTTTCTAGAGCCCTTTCTTGAAAGAGTTTCCCCAATTCAGATTGAAACCTTTAAACTAACGACTAATAGTGCTTATCTCTGGATGAAAAGGATTTGTACACTTTTTACATTTTTCTTTGTGTTTTTCAATGCTGTTTAATTTTCCATTTCAGTGACAGTACATTTTATAAAATCAACATGAGATGTAAGCAGATGCAACCAGTTTATTGGGTCAGCTAAAGGAGACAGGGAGAAAACAAAAAAAGCAACTTTGTTCTTTCTTACTACCGGGCCTGCACATCTATTCTGTGGATTTATTTAACAAGCTGTTACATGACTTGCATAGTGGGGACTGCCTTCCCATTGCCAGAGATCTATCACTTTAAGAACTGTCTGCCTTTGTCACACAGGCTTCCACCGGTCCTTAGCATCCCCTCCTCAAACTCACCCCCACGCAGTTCCAGTTTCTGTTTTGAACAGGCATGTGTGTGAGGGCTCTCTCCAGCAATTCTGCATCAAGAGTCCTCGAGTGCCCATGTGAGAGCCTCTCCACACCCCACCACGAGAAGAGCTACCATCAGCTGTCTAAAGGTGACGAGTTCCCCACTCTCAGCCCTGGGGCTGAAGTGGAAGGTGGTAGAGCACAGGAAAATGTGTTCCCTACATTCCCAATCGGATCCCTGAACTAATTCTCCAGCAGAAATTAATGATGAGAGGCTGAAGTATGGACGCATCACAGGTGAAAGGCTTTGGCAGTCTGGACTGGAGGCGTAACCTTTATTCATCATGCTATTTCTACAGGAAGATTTCTATGTGAAGTTCAAAACAACTGACCTACAAGTGATCCTCAGGAATATAACTCACCCGGAAACCGGAGACTGCTTTTACAACCATCTCCAGTTTGTCAGGTCAAATAGATTAGAGCCAAGAGAGCAGCAATGATTTATAGTCTTGGCCCTGCTGCTGAACCACTTCCTAATTCACACTTTTTGCTCTTAAAATGAAAGGCATAATGTGTCTGTTCCAACTACAAGGTTGTTGAGATAATAAGCACAGCTATTCCTGAGCAAGTTTGTCACAAAATTGACAATACTTGTGTGTTTACTATTATTCCATATTATACATTATAAAATGCAAAACTCTTGTAATCTGTCATAGGGAAGTAGTTTCTGAGATTAATAGGCCTGCCCCAAAAGTATCACAGAACCTTTTTTCACCTTTTCCTAATATTTTTTAGCAAAAATGTCTCTTCGTCTCTCTTAGCCCATGTGATATATTATTTTTATAATCTTGGCATTTCCCAAAGACTGTTTAAATTTAAGAGTGTAAGCTTAGTGTATGATAATACATATATACATCTACATCTTCTAGAGAGTCTTAGAATTTGTCATTTCTTTTTTTTCTCTTACCTGAGGATATGCTTTTTTAATGAGTTTAGAGAGAGAAACATCTGCTTAAATCTCATGTTAATTTTATAAAATGTACTGTCACTGAAATGGAAAATTAAACAGTATTGAAAAGTACAAAGAAAGGGACAAGAAACCAAGATGGAGGCATAGGTAAACACCTGGAATTGCTGCCTCGCACAACCATTTCAAAACCACAATGAAAAGAAAAAACAGACACTACCCAGACCCACAGGAAGGCTGGCTGAGTGGAAATTCTACAACTAGAAAGACACTAAGACTCAGACTCAGAGGTACGGAAGCAAACTGCAAATGTACAGAGGTGTGCGAAAAGAGCTCGCAGAAAGGGCTGGCAACTGAGGACACAATTGTCTGTTTCAATGTGGAGGGAGTCACAAGCTCCCGATGGCTCTGAACTCCAGTTCTGGGTGAGTTTCTGGGGACCCAGACTGATAAGGGGAGAAGCTGAACTGTCTGGCACTGGGAGGCTTTCTCTCGGCCGTGCTGAAGAACACTGAGACCTGGTGCCTCTTAGGGCAGGGCTGAGAATCAGCCATAGCTCTTTGTTCCACCCTGTTGATTCCCCGAGACCTCACCCCACCCAAGCTGCGAGCAGAGGCTTTTGCATATAAAAGACGGGGAAGCCTCAGGCAGAAGCTAAAATAGCATCTCCTTAGAAATCCAAGAGCCAGTGTACCCAGTGGTCAGAGCAGGACCACCCAGGTTACAATTCCTCAAATCCAAAAGGGACACACTCAGGGGGCAGACTCAGTGAGCACCAAAGCCCCACTGAAGCAAGTCTCTTGCCCCATAAGGGTGTCTCCAGCACAGAAGTTCTCCCACCATAGATGCAGGGAAGCAGCCAAAATTCGGAGACAAAGAAACAGATCACAAATGACAGAATTGAAGGAAAGCAAATGACTGGATTTAGAGTTCAAAAGCACAGTTATTAGGTTTTTCAAGAATTTTCTAGAGACTGCTGATAAATTTAATGAGGCCCTCAAGGATATGAAAAAGGACCAGCTAGAAATTAAGCATACACTGACTGAAATAAAGAATAATATACAGAGATCCAACAGCAGACTAGAAGATTGCAAGAATCAACTCAAAGATTTGAAATACGAAGAAACAGAAAAGGAAAAAGAAAAAAGAAACCAAAAATATGAAGATAGTATAAAGAGCCTCTGGAACAACTTCAAGCATACCAAAATCAGAATTATAGGGGTGCCAAAAGAAGAGAGAGAGCAAGATATTGAAAACCTATTTGAAGAAATAATGACAGAAAACTTCCCCTACCTGGTGAAATAAATGGACTTACAAGTCCAGGAAGTGCAGAGAACCACAAACAAAAGGAATCCAAGGAGGACCACACCAAGACACATCATAATTAAAATGCCTAGGGCAAAAGACAAAGAGAGAATTTTAAAAGCAGCAAGAGAAAAGCAGTCAGTTACCTACAAGGGGCACCCATACGACTGTCAGCTAATTTCGCAACAGAAACTTTGAAGGCCAGAAGGGAGTGGCAAGAAATATTCAAAGTGATGAATAGCAAGAACCTACAACCAAGATTACTTTATCCAGAAAAGCTATCATTCAGAATTGAAGGTCAGATAAAGAGCTTCACAGATAAGAAAAAGCTAAAGGAGTTCATCACCACCCAAACAGTATTATATGAAATACTGAAAGGTATCCTTTAAGAAGAGGAAGAAGAAAAAATCAAGATAAAAATTATGAACAACAAATACATATCTATCAACAAGTGAACCTAAATATCAAGTGAATAAAAAAATCTGATGAACAGAATAAACTGGTGAATATAATAGAATCAGGGACATAGAAAGGGAGTGGACTGATAATTCTCAGGGGGAAAGAGGTGTTGGGGATGCGGGCAGAGACTGGACAAAAATTGTACACCTGTGGATGAGGACAGTGCAGGGGGGGGGATAAGGGTAGAGGATGGGGTGGGAATTGGAAGGAGGGGAGCTATGGGGAGAAAAATAAGAACAACTATAATAATATGAACAATAAAGATTTTAAAAAATTATCTATGAAGATTTAAAAAAAGTACAAAGAAAAATGTAAAAATTACACAAATCCTTTTCATCCAGAGATAAGCATTGTTAGTTTAAAGGGAAGGGGAAGAGAAAAAAATATCAATGTGAGAGAGAACCATCAATCAATCAGTTACCTCCTGTATGCACCCAAACCAGGAACTGAACCTGCAACCCAACCGACTGGACCAAATGGCCAGGGGAGAATTTCTCATTTCTCAGAGCTCTCACAGTTGTAAAGGCTGAGAAGTCCTCAAAGTGCTGGCAGATTTGGTGTCCATTGAAAGCCCATTTCCTGGTTCATAGTTATCTGTATTTTCTGGGTAATCTCACAGGATGGAAGGGCTAGGGAGGTTTTTAGGGTCTCTTTTCTAAAAGCAATAATCCCATTCATAAAGACTCCAACCCTCATGGCCTAAACACCCAAAGGCCCCACTTCCTAATACCATCATCAACATATGAACTTTGAGGGAAGACACTAATATTCAGACCATAGCAAAAAGATCATCATAAGAGTTGCTGTTTTATTGCCCAGTGGGTAACTAACCAATTTTATATCTACCCAAGCAATTTTATTCCAACACTAGAAGCCCAGTGCACAAAATTCATGCACTGGGGGAGGAGGGAATGGTGTCTCTCAGCCCAGCCTTCACCCTCTCCAATCTGGGACCCGTTGGGGGATGTCCAACTGCAGGGAGTGGGCCTAAACTGGCAATCTCACAATCCAGAACTGCTGGCTCCCAACTGCTCACTTCCTGCCTTTCTGATTGCCTCTAACCACTTTTGCCTGCCAGCCTGATCATCCCCTAACCACTCCTCTGCCAGCCTAATCAATGCCTAGCTGCTCCCTACTGGCCCAGTTGTCCCCAGCTGCCCTCCCCTGCTGGCCTGGTCATCCTACCTGCCCTCCCCTGCTGGCCTGATCG
>PVJC01031644.1:0-20417 GCA_004026665.1 Murina feae | reverse complement strand
GTCCAGGAGCAGCTGTCCTGGGTCTGCTGCCTGGCTCCACCCCCTGGGGGCCTCCCCGGGGCATGCAGGAGCACGGGGCCTCTGCAGAGTGTGCAGGAAGGAGCAGCCGTCCTGGGTCTGCTACCTGGCTTTGCCCCCCGGGGGCCTCTGCGGGACATCCAGGAATGCCTGTCCTGGGTCCACTGCCTGGCTCTGCCCTGGGGGCTTCCGCAGGGTGTCCAGAAACACCCGTCCAGGGTCCGCTACCTTCATCCGCCCCCCAGGGGCCTTCACAGGGTGTGCGGGAGCGTCTGCTGCACAGTGCGGAGAATCCGAAGCCAGTTCACTGCCCAGCTCCACCCCAGGTGTTTTTGCTCAGCAGCAGGGTCCCACCGAGGGATCCTGCACCAGCGTCCACCCCTGGCTCGCCACCCAACTCTGTGCCAGGTGTGTCCCCTCAGCGGTGTGGGCCCACCAGGCATGTGCAATCGTGGGCCCTCCGGTGGGAAACGTCCAGGCCTGCACTCACCAGCCTTCCCACCCCCCAGTGCACGAACCCTGAAGGGGCTGTGGGAAGCCTGAAAATGGCTCTCAGCCCCTCACCCAGGCTGGCCAGGCATGCCATCAGGTGGACATCACCCCTGAGGTGTCCCAGACTGCAAGAGGGCACAGGCTGGGCTGAGGGACCCCCACCCCCCGAGTGCACAAATTTTTGTGCACCGGGCCCCTAGTATTAATATAAAGATAAGTAAACTACTCATAACTATTACAGTCCTCATTTTTGCAATAGGTCATCCTATCTAAAAAAGAGGGAATATGCTAATTGACCCTCATGCTGTTGCAAAGATGGCAGTGCCCACAGCCAATGAGGGAATATGCTAATTGACTGCCATCCCTCAAAGATGGTGGCGCCCACAGCCACAAGATGGCTGGCAGGGGAGGGCAGTTGTGGGTGATCAGGCCAGCAGAGGAAGGCAATTAGGGGTAACTAGGCCAGCATGGGTGGGCAGTTGGAGGGGACTGGGCTGGCAGGTGGGATTGGGCCAAAACTGGCAGTCAGACATCCCCCAAGGGGTCCCAGATTTGAAAGGATGCAGGCTGGGCTGAGGGACACTCCCCCGCTTCAGTGCACAAATTTGTGCACCAGGTCTCTAGTCTATATAATAAAAGTCTAAGTGACCCTTACAGTGGAACGACCAGAACAACTGGTTGCTATGATGCACACCGACCACCAGGAGGCAGATGCTCAATGGAGGAGCTGCCCCTTGGTGGTCAGTGCGCTCCCACAGGAGGAGCGCTGCTCAGCCAGAAGCCGGGCTCACAGCTGGTGAGTGCAATGGTGGTGGTGGGAGCCTCTCCTGCCTCTGCAGTAGTGCTAAGGAGCAGTGAGCTAGGCATTAAGGAGCAGCAAGCAGGCAGGCAGTAAGGAACATGGGGTCCTGGACTGTGAGAGGGTGCAGGCTGGGCTGAGGGAGCTCTACAGTGCACAAATTTTGTGCACTGGGACTCTAGTATTTTATAAATAGAAGCTTATAGCTACTATTTATAATTATATTCTTCTATTATCCCTTCCAGATGTACTCTGCCCTGAGATTGACCTCAACTAATCTTGGTTCTTTACCTGCTGAGGTGACCCTAGCTTTCATTTCAATGGGATCTGAGCCATTAGCAGTTTTGCTTAAATTGGATCATTGTTGTTTTTCATGGACTTTACTCAGAAGACATGATAGAGACTCTCCTGTTTTTCACACCAACTGCTTTTTCTCTCATTGTATGCTAGCAACCCCTTTGCACTCAAGATCAATCAACCCCTAGCAGTATAGTCATCTTTTTTGCCTATTGTTTCAGTGTCGTGAGGAGCTCAAAGTGTTAGGTGCCAGTCTCAACTCTCAGTACAGTGGATTCATTGTTATGTCCCCTAATAGTAAATTTAATACAGTGACAAAGAGTTAGAAAATTTATTGAGGTTGCACATTTAAGCCATATGCTCCAACTAACTTTTAGCAATAATTGAGCCCATTATTTGATCTCTATCAGATTCCTCATCTATTAGGATAGAGAGAAGTGCTATCTATTGGCTCTGTAAAGCCACAATCACAATGTCCAGAAAAATGAACCAAGTGTAAATATATCATTTTAAAAGTTATACCCAACCATGTCATTTTAGAAATGTTTAGAGTAGACATTAGATGTCTGCCTTTCCAGGACTTAGGCTGAACTCACTGAAGTTCTGAATTTTTAGGGATCCCTTTGCACATGCCTATGTTCCAGTTAAGCCCTTACAAAGACATAGCTGCTGCACTTGGAGTCTGACACTCTCAATATTGTGGGAGGGTGGGAAGTAATCAACAAGGACCTTGTATGTATATATGCATGACCTATGGACACAGACAATGGGGTGGGGGGGTAGGGGTAGGCTGGAGGGGGAAAAGGGGGACATATGTAATAGTTCCAACAATAAAGAATTATTTTTAAAAATTCAAAAAAAAATTGCCAGTAGTCAATTTCCTCATGGCTGATAAGTAAGTCTTCCCTTGATTCTAAATCATTACAGAATGTTTTCTTGCTTCCCACGTTAGGAAAGCTGTCCCTGAAGTGTGTTGAGCGTATAAGAAAGGTGGTTGATTTAAAAAAAAACAAAACAACAAAACAGCAGCAGCAGACTTTTGAATTCAACCTGTAAAATATTTACTATAGCTGAAATATTTTATACTTTTTTTTCAGTTATGCACATACTTTCTGCTTTCAGAATCCTTTGACAATTGTAACTAGAGAGACAAAGTTTTAAAATAACTTTGCATAAATCATTTGTACCAGAATGTAATAAATCTTTACTAAACTCACTAAATACCTATGTTGTTCAAAAGCAATCGAGTATTTTAATTGCTAATATCACACTATACAAGTGGGGAGAAACACCTAATCCTATCTCAATTCCTTTCTAAGAGAATCAATCAATGATGTTGCTAAGAAAATAAAGTAGAAAAACTGTTCACCTTGTAGCCATTCTTGCACATTCATTGCTGAGACTTCTGGTTTGGTTGCCATTGAAGGATTTCTCTTTGAAAATGTGGAAATCAAGGTAACGATTTATTGTCAGGTTTTTGTTGCTATGGAAGTATTCATTATCTCAGAGCACCTAATGCAAAGGAAACAAATAGAATTACTGGAGGCATAAAAGGAATATGAACTTGTGACCCCCTACACTGCAACTAGAGCAAGTCTCTATTGATATCTTTCTCAATTGTCTGAAACTGATCTGCGAGAATACAAGATGGCAGTTGGGGGGAGTTCATTAAGCAGAGTCTGGGCGGATTGAACCAGGACTATACCGTCTGTTAATACTCACATATGGTTTCAGTCTCCCACGTGGGGAGGCAAGGAAACACGAAGGTGCAAAGTTTGGGTGTTTGGCGTGGCAGTGTCGATATGAATAGAACCTGGTCCTTGTGTTTAGGAACTTAAAGTGAATGTTCCAAGCCCTCCATTCGGTCATTTCCTGGGCCCTTCAAATGGATTGAGGCAATAAGTGAGACCTGGCACACAGATCCCATGAAAGCCTCACTGATCTCATTAGTGTCTGCCTCCAAAACAGTTCAGAGAGCATCCCAGTCACCCCTTCTAACCCTGTCATCTCGTGTATTCCTGGTCCTTGGCTTTCAAATCAACCTCACTACAAATCTCAGGTCTTACCACCAGATTCTGAAGAGCCCTTTTGCTTCTCTCTATTGAGCAAAATTGTGGAATTCAACTTTGAGCTTGTGTAGCTTTAGAATTTCTACACGAAAAAGCACGGGAGTGGCAAGAGGGTGGGAAGCTGGAGCTGGAAAACTAGAGAAGTTACACCTGCCTGGCCAGCACCTTGAATTGACTCAGCTTGTTATAAAGCAAATAACAATGCAATGTTTCTAAAAGAAATTGTAGATAAATTTGAGAAAATACCCTTAGTGAGGAATTTTGGTCTTTCCTAACACCTCTTCTGGCATAGAGAAGGACCATTGAAAGGGATTGGATTAGGGAGGGGGAGGACGCCTGGGCATAGAACAGGCCTTTGTCAACAAATAACTCAATTAAGAAATGGACAGAATACTTGAATAGACACTTTCCCAAAGAAGACACACAGATGGCCAACAACTAAATAAAAAGATGTTCAAAATTACTAATTATCAGAAAAATGTAAATTAAAGCCACAATGAGATTTCACCTTACACCTG
The DNA here is from genome assembly GCA_004026665.1 of Murina feae. NCBI lineage: Eukaryota > Metazoa > Chordata > Mammalia > Chiroptera > Vespertilionidae > Murina > Murina feae. The sequence continues at coordinate 16,224 of PVJC01031644.1, read as the reverse complement.
TCAGAATGGCTGTTATAAAAAAGATGAGAAGTAAGTGTTGGTGAGGATGTATGGGATTATGCACTGTTGGTGAGAATGTAAATTGGTGCAGCCACTACAGGAAATAATGTAGAACATTAAAAATAGAACTACCATATGATCTAGAAATTTCACTGCTGGGCATTTATCCAAAGAAAATGAAAATTCTAACTCAAAAAAAATGTATCTACAACCTCATGTTTATTGCAGCATTAATTACAATAGTCAAGATATAGAGACATCTTAGGTGACCACTGATAGATGAAGGTATAAAGAAATGTGGTGTACAGCCATTCTGTCAGATGTGAGTTAATATTTCATCATGGTTTTCATTTGCATTTCTCTGATGACAAGTGACACTGAGCAGTTTTCCATATGTCTAAAGGTCATCTGAATGTCCTCTTTGGACAAGTGTCTATTCTGGTCCTTTGCCCATTTTTAAATTGGATTATTTGTCTTCCTGTTGTTGAATTGTATGTGTTCTTTATATATTCTGGAAATTAACTCCTTATCAGATGTATCAATGGCAAATATGTTCTCTCATTCAATAGGTTCCATTTCATTTTGATGATGGATACTTTTGTTGAGCAGAAGCTTTTTAGTTTGATGTATTCCCATTTGTTTATGTTTTCCTTTGTTTCCCTTGCCCTAGGAGATGTATCAGTGAAAATTCTGCTATGTGGAGGTGTCTTAGATTCTGCTGCCTACATTTTCTTCTAGGACTTTTATGATTTCTTGATTTACATTTTTAAGTCTTTTATCCATTTTGAGTTTATTCTTGTGTATGGTATAAGTTGGTGGTCTTGTTTAAATTTTTTTGTATGTACCTCCAAAATGCTGTGACTATTGCAACATGACTTCACCCATGTGGCAGGGGTCTAGGCAGAGTAGAAAGAGAGTTGTTCCCAATCATTGCAATGAAAATATTTCATTTTTGTGAATTAAGAAAAAACATGCACATATTGTTCAATGGCTTCAGCCATAGAAGCAGAACCTGTAGGAGATACAAGGATTTATTATGAGGAACTGATATACATGATTATGGCAAGCCTAGATTCTTTAGGGTAGACTGGGATTCTCAGGCTGGGCAGAAACTGCTGTCTCAGAGTGAAATTTCTCCATCAGGAAAGTTTTAGCAGCACTTTAAAAGCTCCTCAACTGATAAAATCAGACCTGCCCAGATAATTTAGGATAATCTCTTTTCCTTAAAGTCAACTGATTAAGGACTCTAGTCACATTTACAAAATATCTTCACGGTAGCATCTAGATTAGTGTTTGAACTACTGGGGATTGTAGACTGGCTATATTGTCAAATAATGCTTCCATTCACAGGGATGCCTCCAGGATTAAACTCTCATTTTAGATAAATCTGTGCCTGAGAGGACACAGAGAAGGAAAAGAAAGGGGTGTATAGATTTTATTTAGATTTTATTTAAAACAGGTAGGTCTTATTGATAACTGGAATGGTGAGCCAAGAGTTTTTCCCCGGGGGTCGTGTCTCAAGACACTGAAAAATGAGCTCCAGAAGATTTAAGCAAAAGTGTGGAAAATATATTCCAAGCAGATTCAGACTCCCCTCACGGGGGTTGGGACCCCAATAATGGGCTGCCCCCCTAGAGCCTTGTAGTCCTGGGTATGTATTTGCTACAAGCTTGCTTCCATATCCATCCGTGTCATCATCTGATTGAGTCCCTCAGTTGTTCTTGCCCAGAAACGAACCTGAACTTTCCCTGTTTCTATGTGTTCTTTCTCTGTTCCTATGCTGAACTTTCTGTTTCTATGTCAGAACGCTTTGTTGCTGCAGGCCCTCCCTTGGTTTTCCATGCCTTTTGCTTTGAGTCCAGACACATTTTATTATTTTTGCTTGGTTGGTTTCTGTGGTTAGGCTGCTCAAACTGCCATGTCTGCTTCCGCCTATGTCCCACCTGCCTTTGTTTTCTACTGGACCCCTGCCTGTGTGCCTCATTATAACCCCATTAACTTACCCTGGACTATTTATTTCACAGATTTCTAAGAGTCTTCATGGATTTCTCTCGTTTAAATTTATAGAAAAACTACGTTGATTTCCTCAGGATGATCCAGGGTTTGATCCCTGAAGAATGGGAAATTCATGATATACTAAGCAGCACATCATACAATAGAAATACAAAGAGTTCTTTGATTACTGTGTATCAAAGAATAATAAGATCAGTGCCCACGAGCAGCTAACTTATGAGAAATGCTGTTAGCTCCAAATGCTCACTAAGTTCATCTACCTAGGTCTAGTTTTTAAAAAGGACTCTCAGTATTGTGAATGCAATGACAATTACCAGGTTTTTTAAAATACCACTCTTTCAAAACCAATCTGACTGTTTTCTCATTGAATTAGAAAAAAAAAAGTCTTTAGAATAAATAGGAGAGGCATGAATAATGGTTTTGAAACACTCCGTACTGGGGATGAGGCACTTAATACGTTTGCTGTTGGGGTGTTTTGGTAGAGTCTAGTCAGAGCGATGCTTTGTCAGAGCCATGGGAATGCTTACAAGTGGCAGTGCTCAACATGTTTGGACCTTGGCTTTGAAATGTTGGTAAAAGTGTTTGAAGGGTTCATCTTTGTGCCTTTTGTCCATGTTCCGAGGCTGCTAGTCTACGGGACAGAACAGCTTCACTGTTTTGTACAGAATGTCTGTGAATTTTATGTGCATTTGTAGTACCATCATTGTTTTTGATTTGCTGGAGTTTGTTTAGCTTTTGCCTTGGGCTCTCTTGACCTGCTAACTTTTAAATATTAGGTTTTTCTTCAGTCCATGTGAGTACGTAATTAAAACGGTTTGAGGAGAAAACACCCACACATGTCACTCTAAATCCAGTTTAAGATCTCTTAAGACATCCAGATTGCAATCCTTTCTCACATCGCGACCGACCAAAATACCCCAGATAGACTGAGAAGGCACCCTGCCTCTTCTGCCAACTCTCAGAGCTTATTAAACCTAGGTTAGAATCCCCAGGAAGATAGATGCCTCTAAGGTGAAAAGATTAGATGAATGGAAGTGGCAGCAATAGGCAGTGATGTGCTGGTAAACCAGCCACCCACTTACCAAAAAAAAAAAAAAAAAAAAAAAAAAAAAGTCCTGATTTTATAGTGTTTGCTGATTTCCAAGGTGTAAATAATCTTATCATTGTGACTTTCCAGCTAGTATTGACTGCTCTCAAAACTCCACAATATTTAACAATCTGCAAATATTTATTTTTTTCAAGTCTGTGAATTGCCTTTTCATCTTATTAAAGCTTTTCAAGAGAAAAAGTCTTAATTTTGATGAAGTTTAATTGATCAATGTTTCTTTTGTATCCTATCTAAGAAATATGTGCCTAACAAGTGTCACAAATTTTTCTCTTACTTTTTTTCCTAGTTTTATAGTTTTAGCTCTTGTATTTAGGTATTTATCTATGAACTCTTTATATTTTGAAATTCCCCAACTTATAAGTCCTCATTTGATTAGTATTTATATAATATGTATTTCCACATTCATTATTTTTAAAGCTGTATTTTTATTTTTAAACTAGGGGCCCGGTGCACAAAAATTTGTGCACTCGGTGGGGGTAGGGGGGTCCCTGATCCCAGCCTGTGCCCTCTCACAGTTTGGGACCCTGGAATCCATTGGCCTCTGTGTGTGCTGTGTGCCCTGATTGCACCGATTTCCAGGCCTCAGCCTCGGGGGTGGAGCTGGCTCGGTCCCTCCGCCCCCGAGGTTGCCCTGCCATGTGTAATCCCAAACCGGATCTATTTCAGGCCTCCATCGCCAGTGCCCTGCTCCTCCCCTGCGGTTGCGGCCAGTGCATTGTGTGGCTTCTCCCGGGCTGCGGCCTCCGCCATCTTGGCTGGGATAATTTGCATACAGCTACTCTGATTGGCTGGTGGGCGTGGCTTGCCCATCCCAAAAAGATGGTTAATTTTAATATTACGGTTTTATTTGTTTAGATTGGGTTTCTTTTTAGGCAACATGTTATAGCATAATAGAAGTTAGGAAAGTTCCAGGAAAAGTGGAATAGGGAAACTAAGAGTGTTAAACAGCAGTTTGTAGCCACTTAGTAAATCCTATCTTCCCTAAACCAAGGATACTTAAGAGTAAATGGTTTGCACTTTTCCTCCCCAGTCAGAGGGTAGTTGGCTTAAATCATCCTACTCTGGAAGACAGATAACATAAACCAATTAGTGCCACTTCCAACCACATCCAAGCACATACAAATTAAGAGAATAAATCTCATTTTGGTACATCAGCATAATGCTGATGAATATTCTATTGATTCTCTCAAGACCTTCTCTAAACATCCAGCTTTTAAAACCCCTGAAAATGACCCTTACCAGTTTGGCTCAGTGGATGAGCATCAGCCTGTGGACTCAAGGGTCCCGGATTCAATTCTGGTCGAGTCATGTACCTTGGTTTCGGGCACAACCCCAGTGGGGAGTGTGCTGGAGGCAGCTGATCGATGTTTCTCTCTCATTGATGTTTCTAACTCTCTATCCTTCTCCCTTCCTCTCTGTAAAAAATCAATAAAATATATATTTTTAAAAAACACCTGAAAATGAAGGTCCCAGCATCCTCTCCCTCCAGGGAGCATGCCTGTGCCATTTCCTTTCCCTTCTCTTTCTCACACAGGCATATGTCCCCTAACCTCTAAGGAACTCCATGAGACTTGCAACCAGGGGAGCAATGGTTCTTGTTTCACTGTCCTAAGAATGTGTTTGCTGAAGTCAACAAATTCTTGCTTGCTTTTCTTCACTTTGTCTCTTGAATGAAATCTTTCCTTCAAGAAGACAAGAACCGAGGTTCTCCTCATCTGGCTGATAACAAGCATATTGGGCAATTTTTCTTTTTATCCAATGTGATCATCTCTGCCATTTTGTTGGAATACTGTAATCATTAACATCCTATATAATAGAAGCCTAATATGCTAAGTGTCTGGACATCCTTTTGGCTGTTCAACCAATCAAAGCATAATATGTTAATGATATGCTAAGGCTGCTCAACTGCTCTCTATGACATGCACTGACCACCAGGGGGCAGTTGCTCTGACTCGTAGGTGAGCTTGCTGCTGGGGTCTGGCCCATTGGCACTGAGCAAGACAGGCCAGACACACCCTGGAGCTCTCCCTCAGTCCCTCCCCAGCTGGCCAACCTCCCACGTCCCTCCCTGATCCCGATCTTGCCCTGGTGGAGTCCCTCAGCCTGGTCTGTACCTTCTCACAATCTAGGACCCCTCGGGGGATGTTGGAGAGCTAGTTTCGGCCTGATCCCACAGGCCAGGCCAAGGGACCCCGCTGGTGCACTGGGCATCTAGTTTAATATAATTGTGGTACACACACACACACACACACACACACATGATTATTTTGAACAGTTTGAAAGTTCTGTGTTATCACTAAGTACATCAGTGTGTTCTTCCTAAGAATAAGAACATTCTCTTACATTAACACAGTATAACTATGTAAATTAGAAACTATAATATTGATATAATATTATTATCTAATACATTGTCCATACTCAAAATTTCTGCAATTGTTCCATTAAATATTCTTGACAATTACTTTCCATTTCCCAACCATAGAAGCCAACCCAGAGTCACACACTGTGACTGTTATTTTAAAAAATCTTATTTGACCTTGAAATTTTGAAAAGTGCAAGTACAGAAAGTCCTTGGGTTACCCTGGACTTGATGTATGCCGTTTCATGGTTATGTCACCATCTCCCACTTATCTGTATATAAAAAAAAATTCCGTCATTTTGGGACGGAATTTCCGTCGTTTGGGTCAGTGTATACATATGTGCTTTATGTTTTTTTATTATTTATTTAACACAAGTAAAGGTCAGGAATTGTTATCTTTCTTTTAAATTTTTTTTACTCTTTCATTTCATTACTGCTGTGTATGTGCTCCATGTGAGTGATATAGGTGCTTATGTAAGTGAGTTTTGATTTACGACAGAAAACGTGTTATGTCGCACCGTAGGAATGAATCTCCAATGTAACCCAAAGACCTACTGTACTCATTTTGTAGAAAGTCTCTTATTTGGGGTTTGTCTGATGTGTCTTCATTATATATTCAGGTCTGCATTCTTTTTTATAGGACTAATGGATAAATGATGTGTTTTGTATCAGTCAGGATTCAATTAGAAAACAGGCACTACATAGTGAACTTTAAGGAAACATCTATACTAATAAGAGGGTAATATGCTAATTATACTGGATAGATCGGACATCTTTTAGACATCTTTTTGGACAAAGCCATGGTGGTGGGGGCCAAAGGAGAGGTGGTTAGGGGTGATCAGGCAGGCAGGTGAGCGGTTAGGAGCCAGGGGTCCTGGATTGCATAGGGATCTGGCCTAAACTAGCAGTCAAACATCCCCCAAGGGGTCCCAGATTGGAGAGGGTGCAGGCTGGGCTGAGGGACCCCCCCCCAATGCACAAATTTTATGCACTGGACCTTTAGTTTAATGTAAAGAATTATGTTCTAGCCCTAGACAGTTTGGGTCAGTGGACAGACTGTTGGTTTGTGGACCTAAGGGTCTCAGGTTTGATTCCGATCAAGGGCATGTACCTCGGTGGCAGGCGAGGAGGACACAGTCCGGGCCCTGGTAGGGGCATTGGCAGGAAGTAACCAATCGATGTGTTTCTCTCACATTAATATTTCTCTCTGTCTTTTCCTCTCTTCTACTCTCTCTGAAAATCAATGAAAAAAATATCCTCCAGTGAGGATTAAAAAAAATTTGTTCTAGTAAAAAAACAATTATTTACTTAAAGGGGTATAATAGAGAACTCGAAGTTATATGGAAGTTACAACAAAAATGGCAACTGTAAAAGACAGTTCTTATTTCTGTGGTAGGCAGTTGGACAGACATGAGCAGAGCAAGGACAATGGGCCAGGCACAGAAGGTCAGCAGGGTGGAAAGCTCCAGGTGCCTAGCAATGAACAATTATGGGCAATTGTAGGGTAGGACTTCACCCGAGGGATTTTTCCTCCTCTAACATATCCACTAGTCCTATGGTTTGGACCCCTGACCTTTCCTCCCTAGAAATAACATCCAGGCCTCAGTTGTATTTCAGCTGCAGGCCCAGAAAAGTAGCAAAACCAGACAAGTAACCCACAGCTGACATCAGAATCAGCTGCATTAGACAATGAACTCCTGCCCTGGGGCCAATCAATCAATCAATCAATCAGTGGAGACTCATCCCTGAGAGGATGCACCTGAACACTGCTGAATATTGTGTTGAGATTTTCCCCTGGGACCGCCCCTAAAATCTCAAACCTTAAGAAGACCCAGTGTGCCCTCTCCCTCCTGGGGGGCACACCCTGGCCTTTCCCTTTCCCTTCCCCCTCCCCCTACTCCTCCCTTCAGGCACATTACTATTACCTTCCTCACTCCCAAGCTCCAAAGATCCTTCCTTTACCTCTATAACTTGTTTTCTAAGCCCATGTATTCTACAAATGACTTATTTTATCTCTGTGATTTTCAAATAATGTTCTCTTACAGTGTGAGTATTGGCTCTGAATTATTTCCTAGCCAGAACTCAAGTACTGAGATTGCTGAACCCAGTTCTGGCCTGATCTTGAAACTGGACAACCAGTGGGTTGGGGCTGCCTATCACTACTTGAGCCAATTAAGCAGAGACAGGGTTGACTCATACATGAGCCTTTATTCCAGTAATGCTGGTAGTACGGGAGAGCAGCAGGTCATCCATGAAAATCTGCTCTGCATGCCTCCATAAGCCAGCTGCTTATACTGAGTAGGACAAAGATTACTTGGGAAATATGAGAGAGGAATAAGAATGGGTATAATAATTATAGGTTACAGATAATGCGAATGGGACCCCAAGGTCCTATTTGGGAAACAAGGTTGTTCATCTTTCCATGATAATGAACTGCATTTCAAGGTTGACTCCCAAGTCCAAGGTTGATTCCCAGGTCTGGGTGGGTGGGAGTTGGGGGATGCTCACAACTCCCAGCCAGGTTAGAATGTGCTTTCTTTCATCAAAACAAAGCAATCGTGGTTAACAGAGCATGATTAACATTTCTTATAACTATGGATCATCCTCAGTATTCTATTTCTGCCCCTAACAATTCCATGGATCTAACACTTGTGTGGTTCTCACCATCCACAACATAATTATCAATACTGTTGGATTATAATTTACCACCAGGTCATTTGTTTTATATTTATCCCATCTGGCCTGTGTTCCATTTTATTCCCTTTTCTGCCCCCTTGGATATATTAATTATTTACAATTAATTTTCTCTACTTTTGTCTTATCAGCTATATCCCATTATTTTAGTGCTCTAGAGTTCACTATATACATCTTCAACTTATCACAATCTTCCCTCAAATGCTATTATACTACTTCATGTACTCCATCGTATCTGAGTCTAGAGAAGCATATCTTGAAGTTAAAGTCCACTTGCAATTGTCCAAATAAAATTTTTTATATGGAAATTGTCAAGCCAAATGTCAAGCCTCAATAAGATCATATTTTGGCTATTAGAAAGCTCTTACAATCAGAGTATCTCTCTGCCAAAGCTCCCCTTCCCTAAGACTTCCACTTCCCCATTCCTCCACACAATTGTAATACTAAATGTAATCAGTGCTCTTAAACTTAATTTCCATCCATCATTTGCAGAACTCTGTACGTTCTCCACTTGAAATACATTAGCATCCATAAACATCCCTTACTGTGTACATTACACTGAACTTTAATATTATTTATACTAGGGGCTCGGTGCACAAAAATTTGTGCACTTGAGAGGTCCCTCAGCCTGGCCTATGCCCTCTCACAGTCTGGGACCCCTCTTGGGATGTCCACTTGCTGGTGTGCCTGGCCAGCCTGGGTAAGAGGCTGATGGCTGTTTGTAGGCTGGCCAAGCCCCCTAGCAGGAACCCTGACCCCATGGGGGTGTGGCCAGCCTGGGTGAGGGGCTGAGGGCCATTTTCAGACTTTTAGGCTGCCCACAGTCCCTTCAGGTTTTGGCTTCCTACTGGGGTTCCTGGCCAGCCTGGGTGAGGGGCTGATGGCTGTGTGCAGGCTGACCAAGACTCCCAGTGGGGTCCCTCACCCCATTGGGGTGTGGCCAGCCTGGGTGATGGGCTGATGTCTGTTTTCAGGCTTTCAGGCTGCCCACAGCTCCCATTAACCCATTGTGCCAGCAAGGCTGGCTGGAAGCAGGTTTCTAGGGTTTATTTATCTTCTATAATTGATACACTGTTCCTTTAAGCCCAGGCCTAGGCAGGTAAGGAAGCCTCCTGTCTGCTTCAACTCCGAGATTTCTATAATTGAGACAATGTTGCAAATATGTTGTTGCCTGGAGCCGGGAGAAACCCAGTGGCCGGCAAACAGTTTTACTCCTGCTGCAACGGAAGCTGCCTGTTTACTCAGCTCCGTGAGTGCCGGCCTCCATCTTGGCTGGGTTAATTTGCATACAGCTGCTCTGATTAGCTGGTGGGCGTGGCTTAGGCATCCCAAAGAAATGGTCAATTTCAATATTATGGTTTTATTAGATAAGATGAATAACCCACACCTATGGTTTCCATGAGTTTTGCATGCCATCATGGCAGGTCACAAAAATTAAAAAAAAAGAAGAAAAGGAGTGCCTTTGGCAGTCCTGGATCTGTCTCTTGCTTCAGCAGTTTTTTAAACAGACCCACAGATGCACCTTCTGCCGTTCTGGGGCCATTCTCCTGCGTCTTATCCAGTTATCATCTTCAAAACCACCTCCAAGATCAGCCAACACTGTTTTGTTTTTTTTCTGCCTTAACTCCTTATTGCTGAATAACCATGAGCTCCCAAATTTGTCAGAATTATTCCACCGAGGTGGGGGCTGCAGTCAACTTCCTGGCCAACCTGCACCTGCGGGCATCCCACACCTGCCTCTCTCTGGGCTTCTATTTTGACTGAGATGATGTGGCTCTGAAGAGCATGGGACACTTCTTCCGTGAGTTGGCAGAGAAGAAGAGAGAGGGCCCTGAGCATCTCTTAAAGTTGCAAAACCAGCGCAGTGGCTGCATTCTCGTCCAGGATGTGCTGAAGCCTCCCAAGGTGAGTGGGGCAAAACTCAGGATGCCATGGCAGCCACCCTGTCCTCGGAGAGGAATCTGAGCCAGGTCCTTTTGGAGCTGCAGGGCCTGGGTTCTACCCACGCAGAACCTTAGCTCGTGACTTTTTGAAGAGCCACTTCCTGGGTGAGGAGGTGAAACTCACCAAGAAGATGGGCGACCACCTGACTCAGCTCCGCAGGCTGGTCGCCCCCCAGGCTGGGCTGGGCTGGGCATGTGTCTCTTTGAAGGGCTCACTCATCCTCAAGCACAAGCCTTTGGAGACCAGTGGCCTTTGAGGGGCCCCTCTGCATCCCCTAGTGTCTGGCTTTTGCCTGAGCCTCTCCCCAAAACTACTAGCCATTCTTTTAACCACCCTGAAGCATGCTTCCCTTCATTGGACCAAATGAAACAATAAAGCTTTTTTGCAGCAAAAAAAAATTTTTTTTTCCAAAAAAGGAAAAACATCAGTTCTGAGGACTGCTACCATTATAAGGATAAGACATGAGTATTCATTAGTGTCAAGGAAAAAAAAACATGGTCTGGTAATTTTAAAAAATATATATTTTATTGATTTTTCACAGAGAGGATGAGAGAGGGATAGAGAGTTAGAAACATCAATGAGAGAGAAACATCGATTAGCTGCCTCCTGCACACTCCCCACTGGGGATGTGCCAGCAACCAAGGTACATGCCCTTGACCGGAATCGAACCTAGAACCTTTGAGTCCTTAGGCCAATGCTTTATCCACTGAGCCAAACCAGTTAGGGCTGGTGTGGTAATTTTGTTTGCTCTAAATGACATTAGCAAACATTTACATTACTATGGGAAAATATTTCTAGTTATAATTATATCAGATATAATTTGTAATGAATGATATTTAAAATTGATAAATTTCATTTTAATAAAATTGCATCAGCAAATTATTGAAACTCGTTAAACCTTGAGAGGAAAATATAACCAAAGTAAAATAATTATAAGGCGTGTTGGCATTTGCTGAGTAATCCTTCCCTGTGGAAGGAGAGTTAGATAGTGAGGTCTCAGGTCTCTAGGACGGAGAGCCATCTTACATGCCCATGTCTATATAATCTCTTCTAATTGATTATATGAATTCTCAATGATTGTATGATAGGTGTTATAACTTCAAAAACAAGTAGATTTTTAAATGTCACTGTGACCAAGTATGCTGATTATTATCTAAGCGTTTCCAGAGAGACAAGGAGACCTGGTTCTTGTCTTCTAGAAGGAAAGATTTCAGTCAAGAGACAAAGTGTAGACAAGCAAGCAAGGATTTATTGACCGCAGCACAAACATACTTAGGACAGTGAAACAGGAAGGGCATCGAAGAAGCACTGAGAGCCTGGGCTGAGAAGTCAGAGAAAAGGGGGCTTGGAGACAGGTTTAGGGGGTTAGTCCAGGACGAGCTGCCACTGCCCATTGCTCCCCTGGTTATAAGTCTCGTGGAGTCCCTTAGAGGCTAGGGGATATGTGCCTGTGGCAGAAGGAGAAGGGAAAGGAAATGGCACAGCTGTGTTCCCTGGAAGGAGAGCGAGCTGGGTCCTTCCTTTTCAGGTGTTTTAGAGGCTGAGTATTTAGAGAAGTCCATAGGGGCGAATCAATAAAATATTCATCAACTTTATGCTGATGTACCAAAGTGAGATTTATTCTCTTAATTTGTCTGTTCTTGGGTGTGGTTGGCAAGGGCACTACTTGGATTTATGCTATTTGTCTCTCAGAGTAGGGTTTACCCTCTGGTTGGAGAGGAGAAGTGCAAACCATTCACTCCTAAGTATCCTGTTTAGGGAAGATAGGATTTACTAGGTGGCTGCAAACTGCTGTTTAACTCTCTGTCTTAGTTTCCCTATTCCACTTGTCCTGGCACTTTCCTCGCTTCTTACTATTCTATAACACAAGTGCTCTACCCTGTCCGTTGTGTAGGTTTCTCTGACGTGTTCCGCGCCCCAGGAGGCTGACCTCAGCCCAGACTTTGCCCTAGGATTTTTTGTTGAGTTGGGTCAGTGAGATACTCTGATTAAAGTTTGGAGTCCAGGCAGGAAAGGATGCCGAGGGACTCTTAGAGTGACCTATCTTTTCCCTGCTGAGACGCTGGCTAATATGGTCCCAGAAGTGACCCCAGGGGGTTGATGCTCAAAACGGGATTTTGGGATTGTGATGTTCACATATTTGAGTGCATGGATAACCTCATTGTTGTTAGGAAATGAAATACGATGTAGCATGAGATAACATCATATCACTGATCATGAAAGGTGGCATGTGATGGAGTGTAGGGAGAGAACAAAGTAGTGAGAAATCAAATGTCTGTGGTGCTTAGTTTCTATGGCAACCATGAGGTGGGTTGTGGAACGGACTGAGCCCTCTGGCTGCTCTGAGAGCATACACAAAGGATAAACTTAGAGTCTAGAATTCCCAGCTCAAAGCACTAGTCAGTGACAAATTTCAGTAGCTTCATAAAGTCAGAAACACTCCTTAGTGTTTCTTAGGCTAAGATTTTGCAGAAAAGAAGGTTTTGATAACTTCATTAGGTAAAGAATTCTGCTAGAGGGTAATGGAATGAGTGGTAAAATATGAAAGCTATTGTTTATCAGCTCAGGTCATGTGGCCAGCTGTAGAGCATTATAGCCTCTAGTCCTAAGTTGTTTTTCGCCTTTTCCTTCTTATTGAGGACTTACAAGAACTTTAATTTCAATTTACAGCTTGAGCTCTGAAGCTGCTTGCAGAACATAACTTTGCCCTTTGGGGCCCTGGAACTGCCTGCAGAGCCAGCAGCCCCCACCCTATCCCCTGCTGTGCTAATTGTAGTGTTTGCTGAATTGTACTCCTTGCATTGTTTTAAATAATTCTCCTTGTACTATGGTTGTGTGCTCAAAGACAGTCTTTTTATTCTACAGGCCAGAGCTGAAAGTAGGACTTGACAAATGCTTAATAATATATTACCCAGTGTTCTTACTTCACAACTCCACTTGCTTGATCACTGAGTCAGCCAATCATTGAAATTCTAGTTGTAAGTTTATGGTCTTGTATCCCCTAGCAAACTATCTCTTTGATCAATAACTCTTTGCAACTCTTGCCTTTATAAACCCTGTCCTATCCCTCCATAGTGGAATATTTTCTTAGTTCATACTGAGGACTGGGTTACCCAGTTTGCAAATAATGATCTGAATAAACTCTCTTTAAATTTCTTTTTTAGAGAAAGTTATCTCTAGACGTTTGTTTACATAATCTATAATAATAAAAGTGTAATATGCTAATTAGGCCAGACATCCTTCTGGACGTCTTTCCGGGACAAAGCTGGGACTGCAGCCACCACAGCTTACGAGGGAGGGATCGAGGCAACTGCAGCTGTGAAAGCCTACTCTTGCACAAATTCTGTGCATTGGGCCTCTAGTATTTTATAAAGAGTGCTAGTGGTGGCTAACATCACAATTTAGGTTTTCATAGGAAATATGACAGAACTGATATCTCTCAGCAAGGCTACTGTGGCTGATCAGACTGTCTTTCTCCTGTGTTGGGGTCAGAAGTTCTCCATCCAGGCAAAGGTCAAGAGTTGAAGCTGAGTAGCAGGAGGGATGGACTGTGCAGGTTATTCTCTGTTTGCTTCACCTACCCCCTACCTTGATCTGAACCATGCCCCTTACCCTGTGTGTCCTAGGACACTGACCTTTACGAATTCCATTTCCAAGCTTCCCTTTCCCTTGAATTCCAGATGGTTTTGGCCAAAAGGAGGCAGCAGCAGGATATTGGAAGGTGACCACCTTTGCTTGGTCACACTTTTTATTTATTTGTTGTTTTATTTATTTGTTTTTAAAATATATTTTTATTAGTTTCAGAGAGGAAGGAAGAAGGAGAGAGAGAGATGGAAACATCAATGATGAGAGAGAATCATTGATTGGCTGCCTCTTGCACATCCCTTACTGGGGATCAAGCCCACAACTCGGGCATGTGCCCTTGACTGGAATCGAACCCAGGACCCTTCAGTTTGCAGGCCTATATTCTATCCACTGAGTCAAACCAGCTAGGACTTGGTTACACTTAAATATATATATATATATATATATATATATATATATATATATATGTATATATATATATGTATATGTATATGTATATGTATATGTATATGTATATGTATATGTATATGTATATGTATATATATATTTGTATTGATTTCAGAGAGAAAGGGAGAGGGAGAGAGAGATAAAAACATCAGTGATGAAAGAGACTCATCAGCTGCTTCCTGCACACCCTCTACAACCCAGGCATATATCCTTGACCAGAATCAAACCAGGATCTTTCATTTCCAGGTCAATGATCTCTCCACTAAGTCAAACAGGCTAGGGTTGGTTGGTCACACTTTTGGCAGCTGTTTTATTCTGTGGTTACAGTTTTTGTCCACCAGTTCTTTTTCTAATACTCCACCCGTTTTCTAGGCTCTCAAACACTAGTACTCACTCTAGCCCCTTTGCTTATGGGATGGCGATACTTTCCCACCATTGCTGATTCCTGGGTGCTTTCCCAAGCCTTTTGGTTCTCTTGACCTTGCCCGTACCTCTTTCGATGATACTTTCATTGCACTCTCTCAGTTACAGCCTTTGTGCTTGCCATTCCTTTCCTGCTAATACATTGCTACACCGTGGAGGAAAGGATAAATTGGGAGGAACCAGGTGAAGACAGCCATTGGAATGCCACTACAAGTGATGGGGAAAATGCAGGTAGGAATGCAGAACACAGAATCCTGAGACTATGGGCACAGACAGCAGTTGGCATCCTAGGGGAGCAACCTGCATTACAGAGTAATAGCAAGGAGGGGCAGCACGCATTGTCTGGCACGTGGAATAGGGAATCGAGAGTCCAAGAGGAGGAACTCCTTGGGAGAATCTGGTAGCAAGTAGACAGATGGAGAGAATCAGGCTTTTCAGGTGTCAGGGCTTCAGGCACTAGCATTCTTGTCTCTGCTTGGGACTTTGCAAGTGCATGGAAAAGTTTCAATCTGGATGATTCCATTTCTGAACAGATTATTCAACAGTGGTCCACCGACTCCACATCTCTTCATCAAATATTTATTGAGTCCCTTCCTTGTTGTAGGCCCCAACTTGAACACCAAGGATATGAAAGAGAATAAGAGCCCAGCCAGCATGACTCAGTGGTTGAGCGTTGACCTATGAATCAGGAGACCAGAGTTCAATTCCTGGTCTGGGCAAAGCCCAGGTTGCAGGCTCCATCCCCAGCAGGAGGCATGCAAGAGGCAGCCAATCAATGATTATCTCTCATCATTGATGTTTCCATCTCTCTCTCCCTCTCCCTTTCTCTCTAAAGTCAATAAAAATATATTTTTAGAAAGTGAATAAGATACATTATCTGACTTCATGGGGCTCACAACCTCAGAAGATAAAGACATATATGAAAGCAATTGTAGTACACGGTTACCAAACATCTGGATATATTCTGCATATACCTCAAAGTATATATACAGGAAACTTAACTCATCATCTTCTCAAACCACTCCTCTCCTCCTTCAGTCTGCATTACATGAACAGCACGGCTATGACATCATCTCAGGGAAACACAATGTGACTCTTTTTAACTAATGCACTGGTTTAACCCATTCATCCAATGGAGTTGATCATTCCTCTTTTTAAAAAATGTGTTGTGCATATCTTTATTAAAATGCTTTTCCTACTTGTGATTCTGATGCACAGCCAAAGTTCAGATATAAATTCATCCTAAACTGAGGTCATAACTGGTCCTTAGACAACAAGGACTGACTGAGAAACCAACATGTCAGTTTATTATTCATTTGCAATAAGAAATACATGTCACTGCTTGGCAGTTCATTCTTTCCTGTACCGAGAAGTCTCTGTTATAGCTGGATGCAACCGTTCTACAGAGGTAGATGTAGCATAAAGTAAAAAGGTTGCCCCTCACTTTCATGAGTCCTGTGAGCATTGGGAGTGGCTGGGAGCTACAGAGTGTTTTAGGTAGAGATGAGAAGCCACAACTGCTAATAGAAAGCATTTCTGTGTAAGCATTTTTGGTACATTGACTAAGAGATCTCATAAAAATGGGACCTGAATTTTCAAGACTCTAATAATTTCTGGTGAATTATTTTTTTAGTAGAAATATTTATTTTTG
>PVJC01031643.1:0-20428 GCA_004026665.1 Murina feae | reverse complement strand
TCCCCCAGCCCCCAGCCTCCCCCGGGCCCGAGGAGCGCGCAGTCGGAGCCCCCAGCCCCCCCCCCGCCGTGGGGACCCCAACACAGACTCCACCGGGAAGCGAGGCCCTGCGTGTGGGGGGCGGGGGCACCTGCGGACTCTGCGCCCCTAGAGCCTCGGGGGTCAGCGGGGCCCACTGGGCGCTGCCGCCACGCCGCCCCGTGTCCCGGGGGAGGGGTGCCCCGTGTTTACAAGAGTTCTAATACCCCATTAGTAGGAGTTGAAGAAGAAGAAAACAGTAAAGAAGGAATTTAAAATATTCAGGCGCCTCACTGGAGAGGGTCCCGGGGTGACCGAGCGCAGATGAGCGTGCGGAGAGCTGGCATCCCGACCCTCACGGGGAGAAGGGGTGGGTGGTTTCTATCGCCCTGAGTTGCGCCTGTTTCCGAGCCCCGTCCCCAGCCCTGCCAGGCGCAGGCGGAGGGAGGTCCGAGCCGGCGTCCGCGTTGGGGCCGCGTCCAGCGCAGCGTCAGGCCAGCGGGGCCCATCCGTCCGCTGCGCGGGGCCCGCATGGCCGTGGGCCGCAGGGAGGAGGCCAGGCGCCCGGGGCAGCGGGCCAAGAGGCCCGGGAGAGTCAGGGGCAGAGGGGCCTCCTCGCGGAGGGAATTCAGCCCCAAATCTTCATGCCCGCGCAGGGGCCCGGCCCATTGTGGCCACCGACCTGTTCCCAGGTGTGACTGGCAGGCAAGGACCTTCCCCACGTCCCCCCAGCCCTACTGGGCGTGTGTGTGTCTTCCCTCTGTCCAGTCCCTCCCCCCAGTGTTTTGCAGGGAACATGCCTATACTGTCTGGCCCCCCCCCCCTTGCTCTTTTCCTATTATTAATAACTAGTTAGTTACAAGGGTATCATATTTTTGCATGTATTTGCCCAGTTTTCCCAGCACCATGTGTTGAAGGGACTGTCTGGCCTCCTTTGTCAAATACTAAGTGAGCACAGTGGCATAGGTCGGTTTCTGGGTTCTCTGTTCTTGGTCCCTGGGCCAGGACCAGGCTGTTCTGATTATGGCTTTGTAGTATAACTTGAAATCTAGTTTCTCTTTCTCAAAACTGCTGCAGCTATTCTGGGTCTTTTTTTTTTTTTTTTTGGTTCCATATAAAGTTTTGGAGTATTAGTTCTGGGTCTGTGAAGTACGCCGTTGGTATTGTAATAGGGATTGCATGGAACCTGTAGATTGCCTTGGGTAGTATGAACATTTTAATGTTGACTCTACTAATCCATGAACATGGTATATTCTTCCACTTCTTTATATCTTCTATCTCTTCCATAGCCAATTTTAATCTAGTTTTATAGAAATTGGTGAGGTGTTATTATTCGAGATCCAGTGTAGCATTTGCTTTCAAGTAACTTCTTACTTAAGTTGGCCCCAATGCCACATTGTCTTTTGGCATATATTTATGATATCCGTACCATCTGTGTGTGTGTGTGTGTGTGTGTGTGTATTACTTAGTCTACAGGTGAAGTGGGAAAAACTTAAAAATGTGAATTCCTTGGCCGCCCTGGGAACTTCTGTTCCACTAGGTGTCAGCGCAGCACTGTGGGTGGCTGGGTGAACATTAAATCATTGCTTGTTCCTGAGAGTGTTTCTGTCGATCTGGCCGAGGACGGTGATGGGAAATTCGGATTTAATGATGTAATCATCGCATGTATTATAGTAATCACCGCCTGCCCAAATGCTCATTTTATGTGACCTCCTCACGCCAGCGTCAGCTGCTTGCTTTAGGGAAGCGAATCTACACCCAGGGACCAGGCAGAGCAAACAGGCACCCGGGCATGCCAGGAGGGGAGTGTTTCCTGCACTTGCGTCTTGGGTTTGCAGTCAGTGGCTTTTTTCCTCAATAGCTTCTGAAAGAAATTTGGTCGCTAGAGAAGATGAAAGGATAGCATCTCCCCCTCCTGTTATCTACTCTGTAAAGACTCCTGAGAGGATGTGAGCAGGAACTGACCAGCTCGTGTCCTGCTCAGGGTCAGTGACAAGCCTTCCTGCTAAGGGGACGTGAGGGGTAGTTCCTAAGTTATGTGTAGTTTCGGTTATTCTCTGGCCTCTGACCGCCCAGTGCAGCATAATTGGCTTTGCCTGTGTGTTGAGCCAGGTTCATCTCAACATAAGCTTCATCTTACAGGAAATAGCACCACATAATCTCACTCATGTGGAATCTAATAATAAAATGAGCAACAAGCAAAATAGAGACAGCTGTGGGAGGAAGTGCCGGTGGGGTGAGGACTGAGCAAAGAAAAACAACAAAACAACCTCACAGACATGAACAACAGCGTGGGGATACCCAGGGGGAGGGGGTGGAGGGAGGGGGAGGAGGGCTTGGCGGGACAGATAGTGATGGAAGGAGCCTTGACTTGGGGTGGTGAGCACACAGTGTACAGGTGATGTGTTGTGGAACCATGCACCTGACACCTGTGTAATTTTTGTTAACCAGTGTCACCCCAATAGTCAATAAAAAGGAAAACAGCAACAAAAACAATAGGATGCGTTTTGCGGGCAGCATATGGAAGCTAGCAGCGAGCAGGTGGCAGTCTGCCTGCATCACCCCTCTCCATCGTAATGGAGCTAACATCTCTACATCCCGGAGCTAACACCAGGCCTCAGGGTAGTACGATACTCTGTTTAGTCGGGGGCACGACTTCTTTCCCCTTGGACTGTCAGATTAAAAAGGGATGGCAGCCAATGCAATAGCCATCTGGTGTGAATGAATAGTGATTATACCTGTTTTTTAGGGTCAGGTGAGCAAAACATACATTTTTGGCGTGCTGCAGAATTTCAGTAATGAGTTTCTGTGCCAGGAGATGAGAAAGGTTGAAAATCGCTGCTCTAGAACGAGGAGATAATGCCAGCATCCCCGTTTGTTAGAGTTCAATAGAGAACTTCAGTCATTGTCACATGCAACTTCTCTAGGGACTTTGTAAGTTCACTAGGGGCCTGGTGCACGGGTTTTCCTGCAGGCCAGGCTGAGGGACCGCACCGGTGCATGGATTCATGCCCCGGGCCTCTAGTCTGCATGTAAGATCGTTGGCTAATCTCTTCCCCCTCTGAGATTCATCAGTCTTTTCCATGTTTCCATGCCTGTGTGTGGAGCATCTGTCCCCTGGTGGTCAGTGTGCATCATAGCTACCGGTCAAACCGTGGAACAGTTGCTTAGGCTTCTATATACAGTAGGTCCTCGGGTTACATGGGAGATCCGTTCCTACGGCGACATAACACAGTTTTCGCCGTTAAGTGGGCACCACCTACATCAGCACGTCACTCACATGGAGCACAGACACAGCAGGAATGAAGGAAAACAGTAAAAAAAGCTTAAAAGAAAGAGAATAATTCCTGTTGTAAATAAATAATAAAAACCATAAAGCATGTATGTACAGATGTCGAAATGACAACTTTTTTTAAAATAAATAAATGGGAGATGGCGATGTAACCACAAAACAATGTACGTTGAGTCCAACGTAACCGAGGACTGTCCGTCTATAGATTTACTCCGAGATTAGTTTGTTACCTCCAGGTACCTTTCTTCCCTCCATCAGACTTTAAAAAATATATATATTTTATTGATTTATTACAGAGAGGAAAGGAGATGGGCAGAGAGTTAGAAACATCGATGAGAGAGAAACATTGATCAGCTGCCTCCTGCACGCCCCCTACTGGGGATGTGCCCACAACCAAGGTACATGCCCTTGGCCGGAATCGAACCCGGGACCCTTGAGTCTGCAGGCTGACGCTCTATCCACTGAGCCAAACCGGTCAGGGCAAGGTAGTGTCATTTTAATGAAGTATTATAAATCACTGTGAAGTAGTTAATTTAAGGTTATAATCTTGTAATTTTCCTTTGAAAAATTTCCTCAGAATTCACAGGAAAGTCCACTCCTTCATGCTATTTCTTCATAGTAAAAGAATTATTTTCAGGATTGATTGGCTCTCATCAGGGCTGCCGGCTCCTACTGGAGAGGGCCCTGCAGGGTCCGAGGACGAACCTCTGTTGCCAGCGGAACAGAGGAGCAGGCAGGAGGCCGGGAGGGGGAAGAGGGGAGGATGGATGGGGACTCACAGCGAGGGGGCAGGAGGGCCCTGCTTGGTGTCTGTGGGGCCAGGTGACCTGCGCCCTGGATCGTGAAGCTGTGGTGGGCAGCTTGGAGCTGAGGTCCGTGCAGCTCTCAGCTCCACACAGACTCTGCAAAGGACGGGGAGTCCAGGCCCAGGCCCTCAGCTCTGACTCCCTCCTTGCTAATACCCATCAGCTGCCTTCCTGTCCTGCTTCCTGCTGCGACCCTACTTCTCCCCCTTTAGAAACTGTAGTGAAGATAAGACGATGAACGTCCAACATAAGCGCCCCCTGCAGATGTCCCTCCTTTTCTCTTTGACCACCCTGACCCCGCACCCACTGCTCCCAGCTATTTGAGGAACAAGGTCATATGAGAATTAGAAATTTCTCGATGTTTCTAATTCTTTGCTTTCTATTTTCTTTAAAATATATTTTTACTGATTTCAAAGAAGAAGGGAGAGAGAGAGAGATAGAAACACCCATGATGAGAGAATCATGGATCGACTGCCTCCCGCACGCCCCCCACTGGGGATGGAGCCACAACCCTGGCCTGTGCCCTTGACAGGACTCGAACCCGGGCTCCTTCAGTCTGCAGGCTGACGCTCTATCCATTGAGCCAAACCAGCCAGGGCAAATTCTTTGCTTTCTAAGTGATCAAAGGAGCAGACAGATCACTCAAATATACTCTTTGATAATAGATCAATATGTGACTTTGGGGCACATACCTTGAAAGGAGTTCAAATAGTTGAGTTACATTTGCAAACACTAAAACTCCCCTTCCCCTCGGTTGCATCCCACAGCATGTGAACAGTTTTCTCAAAAATTATAAAAACAACCACCAAGGAAGAATGAAATCCATGCCTGATTCCGTCTTCTATCACAAGCAATATTTACCGATTGCTGCAGAAGCTAATTTAAAAACAAAACCATGAAAAGGACCCTCAGTCGGTGCCGAGGGAAGACTGGGAAAGAGGCGCGCGTTGGTCCCCGGAGGTGAGGAAATGTTGGACCACGTGGGATGACAGCATCTGAAAGGAAGGCTCAATAAGGGCGCGACCTTTCCTCTGAACCAGATAAACAGCAACAGACCAGGATCACTGCCTGCAGGTTGGAAGGTTCTGATGAGATGCAGACGGGGCCTCCGGGACGCTAGCTGTGCAGCGAGGCTGCTGCTGTGACTCCGACATTCCTCGGCGGCATGGCTGTCGGACAGGCACTGGGACGGGGACTGTGATGACTGTGGACGCTAATCCTGACGCGCTCCTGCCATCAGTGTGTGGGAAAGCAGTCACCGCATCTGGAAAACCCACCTCGGACGGAGCAAAAGCTTGGCAGTCGCTTCTTTTTAAAAATATATCTTTATTGATTTCTGAGAGGAAGGGAGAGAGGGGGGGGATGGAGAGAGAGAGAGAAACATTAATAATGAGAGAGAATCCTGGATTGGCCGCCTCCTGTACGCCCCTCACTGGGAATCGAGCCCACTGGGAATATTGCGTGTGCCCTGACTGGGAACTGAACTGTGACCTCCCGGTTCATAGGTCGACACTCGACCCCTGAGCAGCGCCAGTCAGGCCTGCAGTATTTTAAATGCTTGGAGCCTGGTCTGGCAGAGGCTGCTCAAGCATTTCCCCTTGAATGAGTTGACAGCGAGTAGAGGTGGCCAAGACTACCAGGTCCTCAGTCTGTAGAAGTAATTTGAGTTGCAAGTTTTAATAAAGCTTATTTAAGTGTACGCTGTATTATTTGTTCACTCTATGTACTATTTATGTAATTTAGTTTAAAGTTCTCTTCTGAATAAATCTCACATCTCTTTTTTAGCTAAAAGAAGGGATAGAGGTGCTACGTGTCACCAAGAAAGTCTAACTCAAATGATAATGTTGTTAAATTTCGTTCTACAGACAGTAGCACAATCCTTTGTTCATGCCGATATGTAGGAGCGTGAAGAGCATTTGTGGGTCTGGGTGGCAGCTGTGGTGTCACGGAGCTGAAAATGCCACAGACTTTGCTTGTCGCGGAGGAAGGATCACGTAGAACGAGAAGACGAGAAGTGCCCTCCCTCCCGCTGACATTCCCGGGAACGTGGTGATGACTTTGAGGTTGGTGCTATGTTTAGATCCAAAGTCTTAATGATGTTGCTGTCAGTGAAAAGGACTCTCATTAGTTTCCGTCAAGAGTTAGTTATCCAACTGCAAATCATAAAAATCCAGCGTTACTTACTTTTAACCCAAAGTGGGAATTTACTGGCCCACTAAAGTGGGGAACCCCAGCTACAGGCAGCTTCAGCCAACTGGGTGAGGGAGCTCGAGCAACATCATCAAGACCCCTCTTTCCCCCTCTCTTGGGTTTGTTTTCTTTAAAAAAAAATATTTTTATTGACGTCAGAGAGGAAGGGAGAAGGAGAGAGAGAGAAACATTGGTGATGAGAGAGCATCGTGAGTTGGCTGCCTCCTGCTCGCCCCACACGGGGTGGAGCCTGCACCCATGCGTGCGCCCTGACCTCCAGGAATTGAACTGTGACCTCCTGGTTCCCAGGGTGACGCTCAGACACGAAGCCAGGCCTGCCCCGCGGGGTTGTTTTCATTTGCTGCGTTTACCTGTAGGCAGGTTCCCCCACTTGGTAGCCAGGGGGCTTCAGGAATTCAAGCGTCCTGGGTCCCTCCTGCCATTCAGCTCCGACGGAGAAGAGGGGTCTTTGCTGACAGTTTTAGCCGGACTTTTGTGGGGTCTGTATGGTCCCGGCATGGGCTCAGGGTCCAGCCATGAGCAGTCAGGATGGTCAGCCCATTCGGTGCTCCGAGCGACCGAGGCTGGTTTCTGTGGGCCCGAGGGAGAGCCGGCCCTCCCCCACCGCGTGGATGGAGAGCGCTCTCAGCAGGCAAAGCAGCCTGACCTTAAGCCATTTCCACGTTCTCTGCCCTGACTCACCATGTTATAGACATGAATGGATGAAATCGCTGAACAGAAGGAACATGAAGACACCTTGGCTTCGGACAGGGCTCTAAGAAACAGGCCAGAGGAGGAGGGTGTTGGGAGGTGCAGGGCTCTCCTTAGTCCATCAGAAGTCAGGTTCCTCTTGTTCTGTTGTTTCTCCTTTTCTGTCGCTGAAGCAGGAGAGGGCGGAGAGGAGGGGAGAGCAGGAGAGGAGGGAGAGGAGGAGGGACCAGGAGTCCGCAATGGCTGCTGAAGGAGAGGGTCTGGGCCCGCACACGCCACACCTGTCCCCAGCCCCGTGGCTGGCCACAGGCACAGCCATCACGCCAGCCAGGGAGGCTGGGCGACCAGGTGTCCTCTGGGCAACCCTGCGTTGCACTAAAATTCAGGAGGATTTTATTCGTTAAAGGAAGAAGGTGAGACCGAATGACGGGGCAGCTGTGGTCAGTGCGATGCTTCCTTCAGAGCCAACAGATGTCTTCCTGGTTGACATCACACCAGGCACTTTGTTTCTTCTTGGCACCTGGGCTGTGTGCTGAGCCACACATCTCCCAGTCGGTGAGCATTAGCGCTAGAAAGAGAAGCGATCTTGCAATTCCACGACTGTTTAATCTACTCTTTTGCAGTGGGTGTTACAACAATTCACTTCTCTACGAAACTATATAGTAAGTTCCATGTTTCCTAAAAATGTACATGTTCTGGCAATTTTAGATACACTAACTGAGAGTAAATTAAAAAAAAATTACTTTCGCCTGGCTGGCATGGCTCAGTGGTCAACCTGTGAACCATCGCAGGAGGTCATGGTTGGATTCCAGGTCAGGGCACACGCCTGGGTTGCCAGCTCAATCCCCAGTAGGGCGCGAGCAGGAGGCAGCCAATCAATGGTTCTCTCTCATCATGGATGTTTCTAGTTCCCTCCCCCTCTCCCTTCCTCTATGAAATCAATAAAACTACTTAAAAAATTTATTGTCGCTATGGAAAACATTGTCAAGATGTGTCTTTATTTACATGGGAAGATGGGGAAAGAGGAATTCTGCTGCTCCATTAAAAGAAAAAGTCGCAATATGTGTGTTTAGTCCATTTCAAAGCCCTTCACAAAGGTGGCGGCGTCGAGGGCAGCTTTAATCTCTGACATTACTGTGCACATTTTGAGAATATTAACCCAATTTTCATTTTTTTAAAGAATGGCTAGTGCTGCTCTCAAAAGGATTATAAATACTGGGATTTTGAATTTTACATCATTAGCCAGAACATGTACATTTTTAGGAAACATGGAACTTACTATATAGTTTCGTAGAGAAGTGAATTGTTGTAACACCCACTGCAAAAGAGTAGATTAAACAGTCATGGAATTGCAAGATCGCTTCTCTTTCTAGAGCTAATGCCTCACCGACTGGAAAATGTATGATTTAGCACGCCGCCTGCGTGCCAAGAAGAAAACAAAGATGCCTGGTTTGGATGTCAACCAGGAAGACATCTGTTTGCCTTGAACTATTAATAGCGCAGCCTAATGATGTGCCAACATTTTAATAGAAATGCTTTGTCTGAGGGTTAAAGCTGGTTACTCAGCAGAACTGCGCTGTGGGTAAGGGCGTCCTGTGCATCTTCAGCTGGAAGCACATACCCCCCTGAAGGCAACCCTGGGAACCTGGTGGGAGCTGCTGTGCTTGTGGAGCCACACTAATGGGGTGCTCCCCACTAATGGGGTGCTCCCCACCTGAGGAGTGCTCCCCACTAACGGGGTACACCTTACTAACAGGATGCTCCCCACTAATAGGGTGCTCCCCACTAACGGGCTGCTCCAATCGCGAAATGTCCTCTCACGATTAATCTTGTGCAAGTAGCAAATCACTACTCAAATGTTTAAGTAGATGCTGGAGGTTGTCCATTGTTCAAAAAGCACAAATATGCCTTCAAAATGCCTGTCAACTGTTTCTCAAAATTTACTCGAAATAAAAGTTCTATTTGGTTCATTTTGGATCCACTATTTCTCACTCCGAGTTTTGTTTCTAAAATGTCAGAACATGTAGATAAAATGAAGAAATCTAATCTAATAAAAGAGTAATATTGAAATTGACGATTTCTACAGGATGCCTAGGCCACGCCCATCAGCCAATCAGAGTGTCTGTATGCAAATTAATCCAGCCAAGATGGAGGCCAGCAGTCACGGAGCTGGAGTAAACAGGCAGCTTCCATTGCAGCAGGAGTAAACTCTTTGCCGGCTGGCTGGGCTTCTCTGGGCTCCAGGCAACATTGTTGTAATTATAGAAGCCTCGGAGCTGAAGCAAACAACAGGCTTCCGTTGCACCAGTGATGGAGGAAACTGCCTGCCTAGAGTCTACTAAGGCAACATTCTTTCAATTATAGAAGCCACAGAGCTGAAGCCAACAGGAGGCTTCATTACCTGCCTAGGCCTCGGCTTAGAGGAACGGTGTATCAATTATAGAAGATAAATAAACCCCAGAAACCTGCTTCCAGCCAGCCTTGCTGGGACGCTGGGTCAATGGGAGCTGTGGGCAGCCTGAAAGCCTGAAAATAGCCCTCAGCCTGTCACCCAGGCTGGCCATACCCCAATGGGGTGAGGGTTCACACTGGGGGGCTTGGCCAGGCTGCAAACAGCCATCAGCCCCGCACCCAGGCTGGCCAGGTACCCCAGTAGGGACCCAAAACCTGAAGGGGCTGTGGGCAGCCTGAAAACTGCCCTCAGCCCATCACCCAGGCTGGCCACACCCCAATGGGGTGAGGATCCCCACTGAGGGGCTTGGCCAGCCTGCAAATAGCCATCAGCCCTGCACCCAGGCTGACCAGGCATGCCAGCAGGTGGACATCCCCAGAGGGGTCCCAGACTGCCAGAGGGCACAGGCCGGGCTGTGGGACCTCCCGAGTGCACAAATTTTTGTGCACCGGGCCCCTAGTATTCAAATATTTGAATATTTGGTCTATCTGACTTTAAACATCTAGATTTTTAAAATCATAGAAATGACGAAATTTATCACATTTTATTCAACTATCTGTTGTGTGCACTTAACACATCAGTAGAACCATTGCCATGTGAGCTGAACCAGAGGAATAATGAAGGAAAAGGCATTTGTGCCTTTCAAGCCTGTTGCCAGAGTTCAGTGCTTGGTCTTTTTAGTTCTCATTGTGCCAAAGCTGGTGTTTTTTATTTTAATCCTCATCCTGAGGACATACTTAGAGAGAGGAAGGAAGATGAGAGAGAGAGAGAGAGAGAGAGTCAGGGGAGAGAGAGAGAGAGAGAAATGTCCATGTGTGAGAGAAACATGGATTGGTTGCCTTCCATCCACACCTAGATGTGGGTGGGGTGGGGGTCAAATTCTTTTGGTGCAGGGCGATGCTCATCCCACTGTGCAACTCTGGCCAGGCCAACCACTGCTTTGGCTGAAGCATCAGAGCAATGGCTAATACTCACTTAGAAATATGTTTAGAGTCTTATCCAGCAGAAGCATCATCTCTACCAAAATCTGAGACGCTAAAGTATCTCTTTAAGAAGATTAAATTCAGGAGCTTAACTAGTGCAAAGAAGTATTTAATATTTTGTATTTCACTTTCTTGAACTAGAATGTTAATGATATAATCCAAGGCCAACACCTTAAAATTAAAATTTTCCATAGAAGAAATTTCTCTATACAATTTTGTAAGATTAATATTTTCTAAAAGATTTCATACGGAAATGTGACTGCTATTATGTGTGATTAATCATCACATTTGTATATTAATTAGTCATCTTTTTAAAATTTTATTGATTTTTTTACAGAGAAGGGAAAGGGATAGAGAGTTAGAAACATCGATGAGAGAGAAACATCGATCAGCTGCCTCCTGCACACCCCTCACTGGGGATGTGCCCACAACCAAGGTACATGCCCTTGACCGGAATCGAACCTGGGACCCTTCAGTCCACAGGCCAATGCTCTATCCACCAAGCCAAACCGGTCAGGGCAGTCACCTTTGATTCTGAGGGCTGGGCACAAAGAGTGCAGCTACGGGAGTATTTTCTGGCCAAGTCTCATGCCCTGTGTCGCTCGCCATGGCAAATAGACTTTGGCTAAGACATACTGATATTACTCCCGGCGGCGCTCTTGGATACACATGGCTTCTGTCTCTTTAGTTAACCTGTCTCCACTGAAGGGGTCGTCCAGGCCGAGGCTACTGTGGGGGTAAGACTCTGAAAATGTTTGTCTTCGTTCTGGATGTCCGCGTGGAGTTGATTTTGGTGGATGGTGTTTTGTATGTGGGAATCCAGGTCTCCCAAATCCATTTGTTGAAGACTCTGTGCATTCCTGACACACTTATTGATGGCCAGTTGACTGTGTATGCATGGGTTTATTTCTAGCCTTTCTAGACTGTTCCATTTACCTTTCTTTCTCTCTTTTTGCCAGTGCCATGCTCTCTAAATCACTTTAGCTTTGTAACGTATTTTGAAGTCAGCAAGTGCAAGGTCTTCAGCCTCGTTCTTCTTTCTCAGGGTTATTTTGGTTTTCTGGGGTCCTTTGTGGCTCCACATGACTTTTAGGATTTTTTTTTTTTTCCTATTCTGTAAAAACTCGAGGCCGGATGCAGGAATTCGTGCAAGAGTAGGCCTTCCTTCCCCCCACTGCTGGCTCTGGCTTCTCTCTGTCACCTGGGCCCTGGGTTTTCCTCATAGCCCCGGCTTCATCTGCAAGGTTGGCCGGAAGGATGTCCGATCTAATTAATATATTACGCTTTTATTATTATAGATGCCATTGGGATTCTGACAGGGATCGCATTGATTCTGTGGGTTGCTCTAAGCAGTATGGCCATTGTAACAATATGGTGCCTTCCAATCCATGAACATTGGATGTCTTTCCATTTTTTATTTGTGTTTCCTTTTATTTCTTTTTTGCAATGATTTGTAGTTTTCTCTATACATGTCTTTTGTCTTCCTGGGTAAGTTTATTCCTAAGTGTTGATACTGTGGTAAAGAGGATGGTTTTCTTAATTTCCTTTCAGATTGCTCGCTGCTAATATATGGAAAGAAATACTTTTTGTATGTTAATTTTGTATCCTTTACTAAATTTTGTAACTTTTCTAAGTTTGTTTGTTAGGTTTGACAGTTTCCTAGTGTGTGTGAAAGTGGAGATCAGTTGGGGGCAAGGAGACCATCACTATTCTGCCTACTGTGATCCGAGAGACTGAATAAACCTATTGCAACTTAAATGTGAGTAAAATACGTTTGCCTTATATACACAGGCTTAAAAAAAATGCACATTTGTTCTTACCCTTTAAATGCTTCTGGACGTCAGACTCAGTTTCCAGTTACCATGGTGAGTCCGTGTTTCTGGCCAGGAGCCTTTGCCAGGCAATGGCAGGAGGGTAATTTATTGCCGGTTA
This sequence comes from Murina feae, assembly GCA_004026665.1. Lineage (NCBI taxonomy): Eukaryota > Metazoa > Chordata > Mammalia > Chiroptera > Vespertilionidae > Murina > Murina feae. The sequence continues at coordinate 8,044 of PVJC01031643.1, read as the reverse complement.
CGCCTTTCTTGTGACTTTTCTTCCATTTGTCTTGGTTTGACTTCATTGTCTGAAAGGAGCCAACTTCGCAGAAGCGATTTTCAAGGGCGAGGCTGACAGGTTCCTATACCATATGCTTCCTCCAAGGGCGGCTTCTCGGCCCTTCCTCTCACGGTGTCTGGGGAGGATCTGATAAGCGTGTTCTGTTTCCCACAGGTCAGAGGGCATTGCCCGCCCTCACGCCAGCAGCAGCAACAAAGCCGGGTGTGTTACCCCATCACCGGGCAGCTCGGCCGCTGGCAGGACAGAGGCAGGGAGAGAGGCAGGCGGGGGAGCCGGGCTGTGCTGAGGGCAACCAGGCTGGTGAGCTGCAGGTGGATCTGGGACAGGGCTCCATCTCCGCAGGAGGCCCTGGGCGTCCTCACACGCCTGGGGCTGCGCAAGAAGCAGTGTCTTCCCTTCCTCTCCGGATTGATGGCCTCTTTTCAAAACAGGGAAAGGACAGTTCAAACAGCTATGTGAGGAAGTAACACAATTTCTTGAAACAGAAAAATTTTCTTAATAATTTAAAAGTCGTTCCCCTTTGTTTTCTATAATAAAAAATATCTATTCTCTTATTTTAAAAGAGGGGATTTCCATTTTGTGGCGAATATTCTGTCTTAAATAAAGGATTTGTGCCTTTTGGAAGCTATATAAATTTCCTTCAAGGATTTTATTTTGTACATTAAAAAATATACTTTATTGATTTTTTACAGAGAAGAAGGGAGAGAGATAGAGAGTTAGAAACATTGATGAGAGAGAAACATCGATCAGCTGCCTCCCGCACACTCCTCACAGGGGATGTGCCCGCAACCAAGGTACATGCCCTTGACCGGAATCAAACCTGGGACCTTTCAGTCTGAAGGCCGATGCTCTATCCACTGAGCCAAACCGGTCAGGGCTATTTTGTACATTTTAATCAGGGTATGCATCGGCTTTAAAGAGTTATCTGAGTCCTGGTGGACATTTCCTAGACATGTATGCCAACCTAGTTGTATGTGTCAGGGTGGATTTTTAAAAGAATGATCTGAAGAGGACATTCATAGGCCAAGAGATATATAAAAAGATGCGCAACGTCACTAATCATTAGAGAGATGCAAATCCAAATCGCAATGAGATACCTCGCTGGCATCGTCCCAGACCCGCGCCCACGGCTCTGACACCAGAGGAGGAACACGCTGTGGCTCACACTCTCTCTCTCTCTCTCTTCCTGATGCAGCTTGATCGCTCCTCCTCCCTCCTCAGCTCCTGCTCAAAGGACGGGGCTGGACAATCAGGCTTAAAAAATAAAAACCAAGCAGGTGGAAGCTATTGATCATCTCTCCCCTTTTTCCACAGAAAGTAAGCCATGGATTAATTGGCCATTTCTTATTTGATGAGCACAAAGATGCTTTAGAAATCTCATTTATATCTCTAATGCTCTGTTGACCTTATCGGGTTTTTACTGGTAAGAAAGAATTCTGTTTTTATTGCTTATGGCCAGGCTTTCAAAGAGTGCACTATTTTTTACATCGACTGTAGAGAGCGAGAGGAAGGGAGGGGAGGGTTTGTCATTCGCTGGTTATTTCCTGCGTATCAGGACGCTGTTCTCACTGAGCTACGGGCCAGGCCATGGGAGTATACTATTGAATAAGTGTATTTATGCTTTTTTCATAAGATGTTTTAGTCTTGAAAAACCACAATAGCGACCAAAGAGAAGCCCTCTATCCCAGCTGGATGAAAAAAAACAAACGCTGTCCTATTTGCTTTTAGCAAAATCACACAGAAATATCAGAAGAAAGAACATCTTCTTGAGCTCGTCGACATGTGTTCTGGCAGCTGGCACAGCATCAAGGAGAAGGTCTCTGCTGTGTCCAGATGTTTCCAGGCTGTTGAACTTGGTCATCTGACCTGGGAGGCCCCGCTGGCTGTGAGCAGGCCCGCGTCTGGCTCCTGGAGTCCAAGGAAAGTCCTCTGAGCCTGTCTGGGGCCGGACCGGGGCGGGGGTTGGGGGGATAGGGGAGTGGGGGGTAGGGTGGGGGATGGGGTGGGGGGAGCAGCTCGAGGAGCTGGGAGCACTTGGCCACGCTCCTGAGTTGTGCAACCTCTGACTGTTTATTCCCGACTTTCCCCTCTCAGGATCACAGGCTTCAGGGGGGCCGCGCAGCTGTGTGTGGGTGGGGTGCACCTCCCCAGAGCTCAGGTCTGAGGGCTGGGTCCCTGGGACACTCTTTGTCCCCCCCACCCCCGCCCCGACACTTCAGACAGGATCCTTGCAGGTAGCTGGTAGCTTGAACTGCTCCCCTAATGAGTAAATGAGGGCTGACCTCTATCTTCTTGGTCTTTCCTTGGTAAATGACATTGAAAGGACAGCTGTCAGGTAGTTTGAAATACATTTCACTTGCTTTTTTTTTTTTAAAAAAAATCTTTATTGAGGCAAGTATTACAGATGTCCCCCTTTCCTCACTTGCTTTTAAAAATGTGATATAGTTACATTCAGATCAAAGAAGAATCTTAAACTTACTTGTCAGTTTAAAGAAGTCTACGTTTCTGTAAATTACTTAAAAATATTTTTATTGATTTCTGAGAGGAAGGGAGAGGGAGAAAGAGAAGTATCTACAATAGGAGAGAGTCATTGATTGGCTGCTTCCCGCACGACCTCCATCGGGGACTGAGCCCACAACCCAGGCATGTGCCCTTGACCGGGAATCAAACCATCTTGGTTCGTAGGTCACTGCTCGTCCACTGAGTCACGCCGGGTGGGCTGGGCTGTAAATTAATTTTTAAATTTAAAGTTTTACAGACACATTTTTAGAACACGGATCATCGTAGTTGTAAAGAAACAACCCCACTCATGCTCTGTTCTTTGATTAAAAACTACACTTGGAAACACTCCTAGTTCTTCTTGCCCCTGACTTTCTTTGGATTATGGGGGACGTATGTCAAGGAGGACTTGGGCCTTGGGACACAGTGAATCTTGCAAGTTCGAAGAACAAGTTGCTAGAGGAGTCATCATGGTCCCCATTGTTCTATGCCCTCTGGGAGCCAAAGACTTTATATTTTATTACGGCTGAGTCCACTGCCCCCCTTTCCACTTGCCTCTTCCTCACGCTCTTCCTCTTCCTCTCCTCTCCTCCTCTACCCTCTCATCTTCCACTCCGTTAAGGAAGAAAGTTGTCAATCAGATTAAAGCTTTCACGTGTAATGATGCTATTGAGTTTTCAAGGTCCTTCATCAGAAAGAATAGAATATAGCAATAAGAATAATAAGGAATCATTGCCTGGCTGGTATAGCTAAGTGGTTGGGGTTACAGTTTGATTCATGGTCGGGGCCAATGCCTGGATTTCAGGTTCAATCCCCAGTAGGAGGTGTGCAGGAGGCAGCCAATTGATGATTCTCTCATCGTTATGTTTCCCTCTCTCCCTCTCCTTTCCACTCTGAAATCAATAAAAATATATTTTAAAAAAGAATAATAAAAAACTCAATAGGAACATCAATGACATTTATGAAACTATTCTAGGGAATAGGATTTAATCTAACAGAATTCTAATTGTATAACTATGAGCCAAGTTTTATTTAGTCCAGCAGTTCCTGTTCTATTAACGTGTTTGGCATGATAAGTGGGAAAAGCCGTTGCTTCGGTTGTGTTTCAGAGTGGCACATAAAACTTTACTTCATCAGTGAGCAAATCTTCTCATTTGAAACCATGTGCATAACGTGAAGTAACTTTTCATTTTTAAAGTTAATTTATTCAAGTCAAACCAGAGGGGAGACAACTGAGAGGAAAATTCATCCAAACTGATTTACTTCTTAACTTTTTAAAAATAGAATGAACATCTGTGCATATATTTTGTGTAGCACAGTTTATGAAGCCCGTTAACTCTCATTTGTTCCCTAAGATGTTGGTGAGCATTCCTTAAACAAACATTTATTGCCACCAAGTAGACGCCAGGCAGAGAGATGCTTTGAAGAAGTAATAATGGAGGCTCTCTCCTCATTGTCCTAGCCCTTGAGAGACATAAGCCTGCTCCATAGTAAAGTTCCAAGGGAAACAAACTGTTGGACAGCAAAAATTGTGCCTTTTACTTGTTTGGATTTTCCTTAAGTTGACCACATTCTTTATATTTGAAAAATAGCTGTAAAATAGGGAAGGAAGTTATTCTTGAAAGGAAAGGGAAAAGGAAAGAAGCTAAGCCTTCTTGCAATAGGTAATTCAACAAATGCTGGGTGGCTCTAGCATTTTACTCAGCTGTCCCCACAGCCGAGGGGGAGAGCTCCTCTGCATTTCACAGTGAGAAATTGAAATCAAGTATTGTTTAACTTGCCCAAAGTCACAAAGTTGAAATTTATTGAACCAGAAAGTGAATCTCACATTTTATGATTATAAGTCCTGCGGCCATCCCCCCAGCCCCTCACCCGCCCCACACAGACTTCCTTTTTTCTTTTGGGATCTGTTTCTCTAAATGCAAACGTGAGAGAAATGACGATAATAAAGAAGAGAAGGGCAGTGTCATCACGGAGGCAAGACTCCTTCCTTTTTGTCCCTGCCACCCTTTTTTTGTTAGAAGAGTTTCTTTAGTGTAAATCCGTTTCAAATGACCTGGGTCTTCTTGATTTTGTTATTATAAACATGAACACCAACTTCTAAAATATACTTTCTCAGCTGGAGGTAGCTTACTAGTTAAGTCTTAAAGCTAATAGAAATGAACATTGTGTTCCAATGTTTTTACAACCTGGAAAATAAGCTTAGGGGAAAAGGGATCCAGTAAGGGTGGGAAGGGAAAAGCAAGGAGAATCATTTCTGGCAGCCAATCGATGAATCTCTCTCATCATTGATGTTTCTATCTCTCTCTCTCTCCCTCTCCCTCTCTCTGAAATCAATTATATATACATATACACATATAATGTTAGAATCACTGGGATTCCAGAAGGAGAATAGAGGGAGAAAGGGGCAGAACGTTTATTTAAAGAAATAGTAGCTGAGAACATCGCCAATTTGGAGAAAGACTTGGACATCCAAGTTTACAAAGCCAAGAGATCACCCTATCACATCAACAGAAAAAGACCTTCGAGACATGTAATGCGATGTCAAAACTCAAAGGTGATCGGGGAACCCAAAAAGCAGCCGTAGAAAAACACGTTCAACATACCAAGGATCCCCAGGAGAGGACGGAATGACGTGTTCGAAGGGTTGAAAGGAAAAATGTCCAGCCCACTATACTCCATACAACAAGGCCATCCTTCAGGCATAAAGGAGAAGCAGACTTTCCCTCACGAACGTGCACACAAACAAAAGCCGAGGGAGTTCTTCGCCATGAAGCCTGCCTTCGAGAAGCGCTGGAAGGAGTTCCTCACGCTGATGTGAGAAGACTGTGATCAGTGCATGAAAGCAGGAAAGACACCACACACCGGCAAAGGCACCTTCACCGTCAGACACAGAAAGTGATCTGAACCGGATGGTGTGCCCACCACTTACCTCTAGTGCAAAGGTTAAAGGGGAAGAATGTTAAAAGTGATTACAGCTGCTATAATGTGTTAACAAATACTCGAAGGAAAAAGGTGAGTGATGACACAAAAATGGTAAAAAGGACAGGAAAAGCATGCACCTCGTGCAGGAAGTCAAAGGTAGGCTGCGGTTAGCCTAAACATGCCGTTTCGTTAAAGAGATGCTTTAGATGAGCCTCATGGTAACCATAAAGCAAAAACCTCGACGTGATTTATAAAAGACAAAGAAAGGAGAAACAGCATGCCACTATGGAAAATTACCAACGAACAAATGTAGGGAGAAACATAAAGACAAAGAAACAAATACAAAACAATCAGAAAGCAATTAATAAGAGGCACGAGTGAGTCCTTACATAGCAATGACACCTCCAAGTGAAAACGGGTTGAATTCACAATCAAATGGAAAATGGCTGGATGGATAAAAAATAAGAAATACCTATATGCTGTGCCAAGAAACTCACTTCAGCTGTAAGGACATATATCAGCTTAACGTAAAGGGAGGGAAAAAGATATTCCATGTCAGTGGAAACCAAAAGAAAGCTCTACTAATATCATTCAAAAATAGAGTAAGCCGAAAACAGTAGCAAGTGACAAAAGGTTATTATATCATGATAAAGTGGTCAATACATTGAGAAGATACAACACTCATAGATATGTATGCATGCTGACAGATCTGATGGGAGAGATAAGACAACAATGCAAGAATAGTAGTGGACTTCAGTGCCCTCCTCTTAGCAATGGTTAGATTATCCAGATAGAAAATCAATAGGGAATGTTGGACTTGAACCATACATTAGAGCAAATAGACCCAACCGACATTTCTGGAACATTTCATCCAACAGCAATAAACATTCTTCTCAAGTGAACACGGAATATTTTTAAAGGAAGGTTGTATAATAGCGCATGAAATATGTCTTTGAAATTTAAGAATATTGAAGTTATACTAAACATCTTTCTAACCTCAAAGATATGAAATAAGAAATCATTAACAAAAGAAAAGCTGAAAAATGGACAAATATGTGGAAATTAAGCCAAACACTCTGGAACAACAAATAAATCAAAGAAGAAAAAAAACTTTAAAAAAATATCAAAACAAACGAAAATGGAAACAAAACCTATCAAAACCTACGGTATGCTTCAAAAGCAATTCCGAGAGGGACATTTTAGTGGTAAATGGATATATTAAGAAAGAGAAAGATTTCAAATGAACAACTTAACTTTACAACTCAAGGAACTAGAAAAAGAAAAAACAAAGCCTGAGGTTTACAGAAGGAAGGAAATAACAAATAAAATAGAGACTGAGAAAACAATAAAAAAGGCAACACAACTAAGAACTGGCATTTCAGAAGGATCAACAAGTCTTTAGCTAGGATAATTTAAAAAAAAGGAGAGGAGATTCCAAAGAAGGAATGAAAGGAGACATTACTACGGGTAGCATAGAAATACACAGGATCATAAGAGACTGCCTGGATGATTACATGCCAAGGGATTGGACAACCTAAAGAGAGAGGATGTAAGCACAACATAATGTTTATAGACGACAATACTGTATTAGAACCTCAAAGTCATGGGAGATTAGAGCTTAATTATTTCCACCACAGAAAATATCTCTGAGATATAATAACATTGTTAGCTAATGCTGCAGTATATACTGCAATACATAAACGTACAAATCCATATGCTGAGCACAAACCTACACAATGCTTTTATGTGAGTTACAGCTCAATAAAAATACACCTCAGTAAAGCAGACTGGGAGGTAAGTAATATTTACCTTAATCAAAGTTTACCCAAGTTTAATCACATAGTAAGCTACTGTCTTAAAAATAAGCTTCTAAGGACATACATTAATTAGAGTTTGTTGAATTTCACCATTTACTGTCCAATAACTTTGGCAAAACAAATGTCCATTTCACAATTCCATGATGAAATACGCTGCTGGCTGTGCAAGCTTCGGCATGACTAACTCTCATGGGATGGCGATGTTGAATAAAGTTAATTTTTAGAAAATGAAAAAGGCATATGTTTCTCTTACAAAAAAATAAATAAATCATGTAGTGACCAAGACTAAGGATATCTATCCAAATGAGTGCAGCACATTTAAAACACTTAGTAGGTCTACACTGAACCCAAAGAAATGCTCTTAGAACCTCTTAAGTATTGATACAAATGGAAGCATGTGAGAGAACATCCAGTCCTTAGAGAGTCAGACATGGAGTTCTTACGCATTTGGATGGTTTCGGTAGTAAGTCATGTAAAGGAAAATTATTCTTAAGTGAAACATTTTAAGGTCTTTTTAGTAGAGATGGAAATGTTAAATAAATGATCACCAAGCACAACATTTGAAAGGGATCTGGCTCTTTGTCTTTGATATAAACTCCCCTTATGCAAAGACTGTATGATCTGTGAACACACTTCCCAGAACATTTATTAATAATGGCCATCAGTTACTGGGTACCCACTCTGGGCCAGTCACTACTTTAGTCATTTGTTCACTCTTTGTAATATTCCCAATAGAAATGACTATTCTGATTTCATAAATG
>PVJC01031642.1:0-20459 GCA_004026665.1 Murina feae | reverse complement strand
GTCGGGGTGGGGAGTGATCAGCGGGGTGGCAGGTGGTGTGGTGGTGGGTGGTGTGAGGGTGAGGAGCAAGATCAGCCGAGTGGTTGGTGGTGTGGGGGTGGGGGGCATGATCAGCGGGTGGCGGGTTGTGTGGGGTTGGGCAGGCGGGATCAGCAGGTGGCAGGTGATGTGTGTGGGGTGGGTGGGGCGAGATGTGCAGGTGGCAGGTGGCAGGTTGTGCGGGTACAGGCTGGGCTGAGGGACCCCCGAGTGCACAAATTTTTGTGCACCGGGCCCCTAGTGCACAATTTTTTGTGCACCGGGCCCCTAGTTCTTTTATAATTATCAACTTTATAATTTTATATTAACACAAAATGTTTGTCTAACTGTCATCCATATTCCAGTTTAATCAGTGGATATTACATCATCTACACTAATAAAAGAGAAAGATGCTAATTGACTGTACCTTCGCTACACCCACCAGCCAATCAGGAGAGTATGCAAATTAACCCAACAAAGATGGCAGTTAAATTTGCATACTGCAGGTGGGATGGGCAGGTCCAGACACTGCCAGCCGGTCTGGGCCCCAGATCGGGGATGGGGGAGGCAGGGTGGGCAGCACCAGATGCCACCTTGGGAGGCAGAGCAGGCAGTTCCAGACGCCACTGAGGGATCCAGGCCTCCGATCTGGGACCCAGAGAGGCAGAGCGGGCAGTACCAGACAATGCCCATGGGGTTCGGCCCCAGATCAGCGACAGGGGAGGAAGGGCAGGCAGTGCCAGACACTGACCAGGAGGTGGAGCAGGCAACACCAGGTGCCACCCGTAGGTTCCAGGCCCCAGATTGGGGATAGGGTAGGTGGGGTGACCAGTGCCAGACGTCACTTCGGGGAATGGGCCCAGATCAGGAACCTGGGGTGGCCTACTGGGCAGTGCCAGATGCCCCCTACAAGGTCCGGGCCCCAGATTGGTGACCCAGGGAAGCGGGGAAGGCAGAGCCAGATTCTGCTGTGAGGTTCAGCAGAGTGAGAAAGCTGGTGGCGTGGAGGGTGTGGCTCCTCTGTCACCCCAGCTTTCTCATCACAACTGTGGAAACTTACAGCAGGGAGGAGGAAGTCCCACCCCCACAGAATCATCCAGAATCAGCCATTGGTCACACAGCTCTCAGTGGCCTAACAGCCAGGACTCTCATTCACCTGCATCTCAGACCGTGACAGTAGAGAGGTGGAACTATGTCCAAAGAAAAACTTGATGCAATGTAGTTCTGCGGCTGAAAGAATGCTGGCGTTACCACGTTATTGACAGAAAATGTCTGCAGAGCAGCGTGCGTCTGATCTTGAAAGAAGGTGGTGCCTGCAACAGAATGTATCTGAACACCAGCTACTGGAAAACGCCACTCTGAAACCGAAAAATACCAGTGTTATCGACAGAAAATGTCTAAAGACCAATGTGCCTTTGAAGTTGAAAAAAGGCGGTGGCAACGACAGAATATGTCTAGAAAACAGTCATCAACAAGTACTACCAATACTGGTAGGAACTGCCTTCTCAGTGAACATGGAGTACATGAGGATGCAATTCTCGAACATAGTTGTGGTGGAATGACTGACAGGAATTTTTCCTATCACTAAACTTCTCTGATGAAAAACCATCCGATGGGAAATTTACTCGATGTTGTAGCAAAGGGAAAGTCTGTCCAAATGATATACCGGTACATTTTCCAGATTACCCAGCATATTTAAAAAGATTAATGACAAACAAAGATTCTGATAGTAAAAATTTCATGGAAAATACTCGTCCCATAAATAGTTCTTTTGCTTTTGCTTCCATGGGTGCTAATATTGCATTGCCATCAGAGTATGGGCCATACCGTTTTAGAATACATGGACAAGTTTATCACCATACTGGAACTTTATATCCTTTGAATGGTGTTTCTCAGAAATTTGCTCAACTCTATATTCTGGATACAGCCGAAGCTGCAAGTAAATGATTAGCAATGCCAGAAAACTAGGGCTGCTCAGAAAGACTCATGATCTGTTGTGGACCAACATTCATGAGAATAAGACCACCAACTCCAATTAGGTGTTTAGCAGCAAGCGAGGATTTATTGAGCTGGCCAGCTGACTGCAGCGCCAGCACCCCAGGACTAACACTGCAGCCCCGACCAGATGCAGAAGCAAGCTTTTATTTGCAAAAACTACAATAGTAGATATTGTATATATTGCACAATTTGTTGCTCTAGACTTTTCGCATAGACTTTTAAGTTTTGGCTAGAGCATGACTATTTCCTTATCTCTAGCAGTAGCAGTAAGTCCTACTGAGCAGTAAACAAGCTGGGGCAAGTTGACCTTTACATGATCAACATCAACAACCTCATTCATGAAATAAATGAATTAACAAATCGTACAAGCTGCTACATGAGGTAGAAAGGGAAGCCCAGTCTGAAGCAGCAGCAAAAGGTATTGCTCCCACAGAAGTAACAATGACAATTAAATACAATCATAACAGTGAACTGGGTAGATATGATTCTCGCCGTGTAACCGAGGTTGCTGTCATATTCAGAAACGAAGATGGAGAACCTCCTTTTGAAAGAGACTTGTTCACTCATTGTAAACCAGATCCCAATAATCCAAAAGCCACTAAAATGAAACAAATCAGTATCCTGTTTCCTACATTAGGTGCAATGACATATCCTATTCTTTTTCCACATGGTGAAAAAGGCTGGGGAACAGTTATTGCATTAAGACTCAGAGACAACAGTGTAATCGACAATAATACTAGACAAAATGTAAGGACACGAGTCATACAAATGCAGTATTATGGTTTTCATCTCTGTGAGGGACACGTTCAATCCATTTTAAATGCAGTAAAATTAACAATTTATCGTGGATTCATATTCAAAAATGAAGGCAAATTGTATAAATTTCATGAAAGCAAACCAATCTAAGTTGAGAGTTGAAAAATATAGTGGTTTGATGGGTTATCTTAATTCTAGATCTGAAAATGACAATGTGCCAATTGGTAAAATGATAATACTTCCATCATCTCCTGAGGGTAGTCCCAGAAATATGCAGCAGCGATATCAGGATGTTATGGCAATTGTAACGAGATATGGCAAGCCCTATTTATTTATAACCATGACATGCACTCCCATATGGGCAGATATTGCAAACAATTTACAATGCTGGCAAAAAAGTGGAAAACAGACCTGACTTGGTAGCCAGAGTTTTTAATTTTAAGCTGAATGCTCTTTTAAATGATATATGTAAATTCCATTTATTTGGCAAAATAATAGCTAAGATTCATGTCATTGAATTTCAGAAATGCGGACTGCCTCATGCTCACATATTATTGATATTAGATGGTGAGTCCAAATTACATTCAGAAGATGACATTGACCATATAGTTAAGGCAGAAATTCCAGATGAGGACTAGTGTCCTCTACTTTTTCAAATTGTAAAATCAAATATGATACATGGACTATGTGGAATACAAAATCCAAATAGTCCATGTATGTAAAATGAAAAATGTTCCAAGGGATATCCAAAAGAATTTCAAAATGCGACCATTGTAAATATTGATGGATATCCCAAATACAAACAAAGATCTGGTAGCACCATTTCTATTGGAAATAAAATTGTCGATAATACTTGGATTGTCCCTTATAACCCATATTTGTGCCTCAGATGTAACTGTCATATAAATGTTGAGGTCTGTGCATCAATTAGAAGTGTCAAATATCTATTTACATCTTTAAAGGGCACGATTGTGCAAATATTCAAATTTCTGAAAAAAATATTATCAATCATGATGAAGTACAGGACTTCATTGACTCCAGGAATGTGAGCGCTCCTTTTTGGAATGCAAATGCATGACCAATCTCATGCAATCAACAAGATTAGCTATTCATTTGCCAAATGATTAGAATTTGTATTTTCATGCTGATGGTTTTGCTGCAGTTTTAGATAGGGCCAAAAGGCATAACTTGACTTTGATGGCTTCGTTCTTATTGAGTAGAGAAGACTCTGATGCACGTAATTATTATTATTGGGAGATTCCACAGCATTATGTGTTTAATAATTCTTTGTGGACAAAACGCCGAAAGAGTGGGAGTAAAGTATTAGGTAGACTGTTCACTGTGAACTTTAGAGAACTAGAACGATATTACCTTAGACTTTTGCTTCTGCATGTGAAAGGTGCAATAAGTTTTGAGGATCTGCGAACTATGGGAGGTGTAACTTATGATACATTTCATGAAGCTGCTGAACACCAAGGATTATTACTTGATTATACTATCTGGAAAGATATGATTGATGATGCAGTCATCCTTAATATGCCCAAACAGCTATGGTAACTTTTTGCTTACATATGTATATTTGGATGTCCTTCTGCTGCAGACAAATTATGGGATGAGAATAAATGTCATTTTATTGAAGATTTCTGTTGAAAATTACACTGAAGAGAAGGTGCCTGTGTAAACTGTGAGATGCATGCCCTTAATGAAATACAGGAGGTATTCACATTGCATGGAATGAAATGTTCCCATTTCAAACTTCCGGACTATCCTTTATTAATGAATGCAAATACATGTGATCAGTTGTACAAGCATCACCAGGTAGAGGTTTTGATAAATTCTCTGAATGATGAACATTTGGCAGCCTTTCAGACTATAACTTCAGCCATCGAAGATCAAATTTTGCACCCCAAATGCTTTTTCTTGGATGGTCCAGGTGGTAGTGGAAAAACATAGCTGTATAAAGTTTTAACACATTATATTAGAGGTCATGGTGGTACTCTTTTACCCACAGCATCTACAGGAATTGCTGCAAATGTACTTCTCGGTGGAAGAAACTTTTATTCCCAATATAAATTGCCAATTCTATTAAATGAAACTTCAATTTCTAGACTCAATATAAAGAGCAAAGTTGCTAAAACCATTAAAAAGGGACAACTTCTTATTATTGATGAATGCACCATAGCATCCAGTTATGCTATAAATTCCATAGACAGATTACTAAGAGAATTTACGAATTTGTTGCATTTGGTGCGAAGTTCTTCTCTGGGATTTTCGACAATGTCTCAGTGTTGTGCTGCATGCTATGTGATCAGCTATAGTACAAATAAGTTTAAAGTACTGTGATGTTTGGGGATGTTTCAGAAAGTTGTCTCTTAAATATGAGATCAGAGGATTCTGCTTATAGTGAACTATAGGCCCGGTGCATCAAATTCGTGCACAGAGTGGGAGTTGGGAGTGGAGGTGGTGTCCCTCAGCTCAACCTGCATCCTTTCCAATCACCAGTGGGATCGGCCCTAAACAGGCAGTCAGACATCCCTTTCACAATCCAGGACTGCAGGCTCCCAACCTCTCGCCTGCCAATTGCCCTTAACCACCCCCCTGCCAGCCTGATCAACACCTAACTGCTCCTGTGCCAGCCTGATTGCCCCTAACTGCCCTCCCCTGCCAGGATGGTCCCCACAACCGCCCTCCCCTGCAGGCCTGGATCCCTCCCAACTGCTCTCCCCTGCAGGCCTGGGTCCCCCCGCAACTGCCTTCCTCTGCCAGCCTGGTCCCTCCCAACTGCCCTCCCCTGCAGGCCTGGGTCCCCCCCAACTGCCCTCCCCTGCAGGCCTGGGTCCCCCGCAACTGCCCTCCCCTGCAGGCCTGGGTCCCTCCCAACTGCCCTCCCTTGCTGGCCATCTTGTGACGGCCATCTGTGACCACATGGGGACAACCACTCTTTGACCACATGGGAGCAGCCATCTTGTGATGATCAATTTGCATATTACTCTTTTATGAGATAGGATGGTTAGTAAAACTTGGAAATGGAAATCTTGATAGCAGTTTTCATTTAGGAATGGATATTATTGAAATCCCCCATGAAATGATTTGTAATGGATCTATTATTGAAGCCACCTTTGGAAATAGTATATCTATAGATAATATTAAAAATATATCTAAACGTGCAATTCTTTGTCCCAAAAAATTGAGCATGTTCAAAAATTAAATGAAATTTTGGATATATGTGATGGAGAGTTTCACACATATTTGAGTGATGATTCCATTGATTCAACAGATGATGCTGAAAAGGAAAATTTTCCCATCATATTTCTTAATAGTATTCCTTCAGGAATGCCGTGTCATAAATTAAAATTGAAAGTGGGTGCAATCATCATGCTATTGAGAAATCTTAATAGTAAATGGGGTCTTTGTAATGGTACCAGATTTATTATGAAAAGATTACAACCTAACATTATGGAAGCTGAAGTATTAACCGGATCTGCAGAGGGAGAGGTTATTCTGATTCCAAGAATTGATTTGTCCCCATCTGACACTGGCCTCCCATTTAAATTAATTTGACGACAGTTTCCTGTGATGCCAGCATTTGCAATGACTATTAATAAATCACAAGGACAAACTCTAGACAGAGTAGGAATATTCCTACCTGAACCTGTTTTCGCACATTGTCAGTTATATGTTGCTTTCTCTTGAGTTCGAAGAGCATGTGACATTAAAGTAAACGTTGTAAATACTTTATCCCAAGGGAAATTAGTCAAGCACTCTGAAAGTGTTTTCACTCTTAATGTGGTATACAGGGAGATATTAGAATAAGTTTAATCACGTTATCAGTCATTATTTGCATCAATATTGTTTTTATATCATGAGTGTGTTATATCATTTTATTTGTGTTTATTAATAAAATTATGTATTATTTTCATAGACATTATACTCATTTCCTTTTATCTCTCACACTTTTATTATAGAGAAAGGGCAAATAGCAATATTAAATATTTCTTCTAATTAATTCCCTTTCTGTGTACACAAATTTCATGCACTGACCCACTAATTCCTTTATAAAACCTTCCCTCTCCATGCCCTGACCAGGTGGCTCAGTTGGTTGCAGCATTTTCCCATGTACTAAAAGGTTGCAAGTTTGGATTCATAGTCAGGACACATAGCAAGGTTGTGGGTTTGCTCACTACTTGGGGCCATACAGGAGGCAACCAATCAATGTTTCTCTCTCTCCTTTACTCTCTCATTGAAATCAATAAACATATCTTCGGGTGAGGATTTAAAAAAAAAATTTCCCCCTCCAGTTTAAATTCCAGTCTAAGGTTAGGTTTTGTGTTTGTCAAATCTCTAGATTCCTTTAATCTGGAACATTTCTACAACTTTCTTTGTATTTGATGACATTAATGTCTTTAAAAAATACAATCTCTCCTCTTTTTTTGTTTACTTTAAGCAGAATATTTCTCATTTTTTATTTGTTTGGTGTTTCCTCCTGATTAGTTTGAGGTTATGCATTCTTGGTCAGAATATTGTAATGGTGTTGTGTCCTTGGAGTACCATAGTGTCCTTTTATTTCTAACTAGCTGTACCTTGCCACATGTTGCCGTGGCTCAGTCTGGTTAAATGGAAAAGAAAGAAAAGAGAAATCGCACGTTTCTAATATGTTTAATTGCACAATGCTTGTGGGTACACAATGCACCTTCCCGAGCGGCTGCCCCTGGCATGCCACTGCCCCTGCCCTGCCTGGCTGGTCTGGCCTCCCACATGTGCGCCTCTGCAGCCTGGGCACCCCAGCACCGGCCTGCACCCCTGCTCCCCACCAGTGGCCTGTACCCCGCGCCCCGCTCCTGAAGTGGCCCAGCCGCTCCCGACTCCCGCCAGCAGGGGCCCTCGCCGAGCCACCCAAAACCTGAGGAAAAAGGAGCCAAGGAAGCTCCCTTACCCTCGCCCACCATACTGCCCGCGAGCCCCGAGCCCTCAGCCGCCAGTGTGAGGGGAACCGCGGCAGCCACCTGCGCCCTGATCCCCAGCCTAGCTCCAGCCCAAGGCCCAACCCCGCGCTGGTTGATATTTTGCAACATGATAATTGGCACGCTGATTGAATTCCATTTCTGGGAGATCGAGTGAATTCCAAAATTTTGTTGGATAATTAACCGCTTCATCTGCTTCCACAACAGTGTCGACGGACTTGTATGTGACTGCCTGGCTTTGAATGTTAGCCTGAATAATATTGTTAACTTCGTAGAGTGTGTTACTTTTACGTCCAACACATGGCGCTGTTTTTCGAAAATGTGTTTTACCTGTTTTGTCAAAAAAGCATGTTTTTACCTGTCACAGGTGTGGCATCTCTGTAATGTAGGTATATAAAATACACACGTATTCAAATGCAACATTCTGTCAAAATTTCAAAGCAATCAGTGAAGAACTTTCAGAGATTTGAGAGTTTGAACAAACGAACATTTAGTTTTTATTTATATAGATTGATAATGTTAACTTACAATAGATTTTTTAAATTCTCCCTTATCTAATCTAATAAAAGAGTAATATGCTAATTGTGTCACTCCACTACATTCCAAGCCACACCCACCACCAGTTAGAGCAACTTTATGCAAATTAACCCAACTAAGATGGCGGCCAGCAACCACAGAGCTAGAGCAAACAGAAGGATTTGTCCCAGCGATGGAAGAAGCTGCTTTCATAGGCAGGCTGTGGCCTCCACTCGAGGCAACAAAGTTTCAATTATACAAGATAAATAAGCCTCAGATACCTGCTTTCAGCCAGCCTCTCTGAGAAGTTGGGTCATTGAGGGGGGGCGGGTGGCCAGCCTGCAAACAGCCATCAGCCCCTCATCCAGGATGACCCCACCCTGATGCGTGAGGGTCCCTGCTGGAGGACTTGGCCAGCCTGAAAACAGCCATCAGCTGCTCACCCAGGCTGGCCAGGCATCCCATCAGGATGCCCCTCCCTGAAGGGGATGTGACCAGCCTGCAAACGGCCCTCAGCCCCTACCCAGGCTGGCCAGGCACCCCAGAAGGACTCTCCTCCCTGAAGGGGCTGTGGCCATCCTGAAAACAGCCCTCAGCCCCTTACCCAGGCTGGTCAGGAACCCCACCAGGATCCCACCCTAATTTGGGTCACCCTTCAGGGCAAACCAGCTGGCGCCCACCCATGCATCAGGCTTCTATCCTATCTAATAAAAGAGTGATATGAAAATTAGGCATGACTCAGTGACAAAGATGGCCACAAGGTGGCCGCCCCCTTAGTAACAAGATGGCCTCCCCCATGGACACAAGATGGCGGCACCAAGTCCAGCTCAGACTTGGTCAGACTTGAAGTGGTCAGGCCTGTTAGCCAGGCTGGTGGGAGGGGAGGCGGGGGGCCCAAGAGGCAGAACAGGCGATCAGAGGGGGCTGGGGACCCCCTGCCCAGGCCAGAGGCCTTCGCCAGAGGCTTCAGGCATGGACAAGTGCAGAGCCGGTGATCAGAGTGGGCAGGGTTAGAGCTGGTGATCAGAGGGGTATGAGGGTGCCCTACCTGGGCAGGGGCAAGGCTGGAGATAACAGGCTGGAGATCACAGGGACCGCAGAGCCAGTGATCGGAAGGGCAGGGGCAGAGCCTGCGATCACAGGGGTCTGGGCACCAGTGGATCCGGCAAAGTAGGGGTCTGGGGGTCCCCTGCCCAGGCCTGCAGCCTTGGCCAGAGCCTGCCAGTGGGGCAAAGGCAGAGCTGGCGATGGCAGTGGGCAGGATCAGAGCCGGTGATTGCAGAGGCCTGAACTCTTTGAAGCCAGTGATTGGAGGGGCTTGGGGGGTTCCTTGCCCAGGCCTGCATCCTTGGCCAGAGGTTATAGGCCTGGGCAGGGGTGGAGCTGGGATTGCAGGGGCAGGGGTGGAGCCAGTGATTGGAATGAACTACAGAGGAAACACCTTTTCTTACTGCTCATTGGCTAAGCTCCCTGTATGCTACTGGTAATATTTTTAGTAATTTGGGTAATAAGAATCCAAAAAGGTGATCTAGACTTTTTCCACCACACTCCTGGAGGGAAAAAAAAGTAAAGGTCCACTGCTGGAGGGCTAAGAAATGTCATATCCTGCCCTAGCCGGTTTGGCTCCGTGCATAATGCTTCAGCCTGCTGACTGCAGGGTCTGGGTTCAATTCTGACCAAAGGCATGTAGCTAGGTTTCAGGCTCCTCCCTGGCCGGGGCCCAGGTCAGGGCATATGCAGGAGGCAACCAAACAAAGTGTTCCTCTCACTTTGATATTTCTCTCTGTCTTTCCCTTCTCTTCCACATTCTCTAAAAAATCAATGGAAATATATTCTCAGGTAAGGATAAAAAAGAAAGAAAGAAATGTATATCCTATGAAAGACACATCTTGAAAATGCCTAAAGAAAGTTGTCATTTTTTCATGGTGAAGGGAGTGGAGTCCGTGTGATGAAACATCTTGATGGCTACAGTGACTGGCAGTGGCTGCAGCAGCAGAGTGATAGGGCTGGTGGCTTCCCCTGATTATCCTGGTCGCCTCCCACAAAGGGAGGCCAGACTGTGGCTTAGGCCTGCTCCCCAAGGGGATCAGGGAGCAGGCCTAAACCCTCAGTAGGACATCCCTGAGAGCTCCCAATATGTGAGAGGGGGCAGGCTGGGCTGAGCGCCCCCCCCCCCACTCAGTGCACAAATTTCATGCACCGGGTCCCTAGTCTTATATAATAAAAAGGTAATATGCAAATTGACCCTAACAGCAGAATCACTGGGAATGACTGGTCACTATGACACACACTGACCACCAGGGGGTAGACGCTCAATGCAGGAGCTGCCCCTGGTGGTCAGTGCACTCCCACAGGCGGAGCTTGGCTCAGCCACAAGCCAGGCTGATGCCTGCCAGTACAACGGTGATGGTGGGAGCCTCTCCTGCCTCCTAAGCAGCGCTAATGATGTCCTACTGCAGCTTAGGCCTGCTCCCCACTGGCAAGTGGACATCCCCCGAGGACTCCCAGGCAGCCAAAGGGATATCTGACTGCCACCTTAGGTCCAATCACCTGGGGAGCGGGCCTAAGCCAGCAGGTGGACATCCCCCGAGGGGTCCCAGACTGCGAGGGCTGGGCTGAGGGACCCTCCCGAGAGCACAAATTTTTGTGCACCATGCCTCTAGTACTTAATAAATAGTGTATGGAAAACATGCAAATATTGGTATCAAAATTTCCCCACAGATTTTGCATACATTGATGACTTTTGCCTGATCTAATCTTTACCATGGTGGTTACAAAATGATCACTTTCCAGCCCTAGCACTCATTTCCTACTTATCAGTTAGCCCTCAACATTCAAATCTAAGCAAGAGCCCTCCTCCTTTCCCCATGTATATATTTATATGATTGATATTTATTTATTATAGCCGTATGAATTTTTTTCTCAATGGTTTATAATTTATTACTGCACTTAAGTATTTTGGTACTAAATTGTCCCAGATTTAGCCATTTGGGTGTTCCCTACATTTGGCTTTTGTGTGCAACAAGGTTTTTAACATAATTTTTGACTATAGTTTACGTTCATTTAGAAGCAGTATTTTTATACTTTATTTCTTAAACATATGATAAATGAAAAGAATAAGGCATTAAACAAATTATGCTAGTAGATCACTTATCTTTGTTTATATAATGAATAGCACAAAGTATGTAGATATAAGCTCTCTCACAGTAGTCTATTTTAGGCCCATAAAATGAGGTCATTCTTTTTAATGTTCTTTGTGTCTTCTGCCTTTTAAAAGGTCAATCGATGTATGAGATCATTATCTCAGAATGGGATGGGGAATTAGAGAAACAAAGTAATATTTCATCCTTTCTTCTGGGAGGACTAAACGTGTCTATGCGGTGTTGTGTCATCTTAAGAACTCTAGAGGCCATGTAGAGTCATAAGTATATAGGTTAGAAAAATAACTATAATCATTGTCTTGTGAATTTGTTACAAGAATGACCTCAATAGAATTTGTGTTCATTAAGTCAGAAAAGGAAATAGTCTATAAGGAGTCAGAATCAACTATTTATTTTATAATTTAGAGATTATACTTTTTTATATGACATTTTTAATTCTCCTTTAAAGCTTATTCCCCATATACTTTTCTTATCATGTTTTAATTGTCCTCTGTGTTTCTCAAATAGCTCATTGATATTTTATCTAAATAAAATCTATTTCTTTAAAATAATTCCACATTTCTTTCCTAGCGCTACCTTGATGAAGCAGATAGAGATAAGGAGCGTTACATGAAGGAACTGGAGCAGTATCAGAAGACAGAAGCCTACAAGGTCTTCAGTAGGAAAACCCAGGACCGTCAGAAAGGCAAATCTCAAAGACAAGGTATGAGAACCAGAATCAAATATATTTGTAGTTTTCTATGTGTGATGAGCGTCACAAAGCCTACTGTTAGAGTGATAAATATAAAAGATATGTTTCTATCATTTCTCTAGTGTACTACATTCACTCATAAGCATTATCTTGGAATTTTATTAAAATCACATTGCTCTAATTTATAAATTCCAATTTGTTTCCATATCAGTATCAACATTCTGGCTTGTGCTCCAAGACCCCTTTTAAATGTCTGTGCTTTTTTTCTAATCCCAGTTTAGTCATTTCTCTGTCTCTAAACAAGTCTGTATACTAAACTACATAACTGCCTTGCCTTAATACCTCTAAATCTTTTATATGTCATTTCTCCCAGCCTCAGATAATCATCCTTTTCATTCATGTATGCGAGCATTCAAAAAAATATATATTGAGCACATCCTGTTATACATCAGCCTCTCACCTAGCCTTTAAGAAAGCACCAATGAACAAGATAGACAACATCCTGGTCTTCATGGATCTTTTATTCTACATTACAATTGTTCCATCCTTACAAGTATTGCTTTAAGTTCCCCTTCCTCAGGAAAAACTGCAAAGACGCGTCACCCACAACTAGTCTGTCATTCCTTAGTCGTTGCATCTTCTCTACACTTTGGGCATTTTGTTTGCAAAACTGTAATGTTGTGCAAATAGCCTTTGGCATATGTTTCCTATTCACCTTCTCACTGTATTCTCCTCAACAGTAAGAACTGTGTCTCCTGTTTCTGTTGTGTCTAATTGTAACCAGTAAATACTGACTAACTGAGTAACAAAGCTATAAGAGAAAATATCATATGTTGTGCTAGCTTACATATACCAGTAGTTTTTGTGATTTGGCATAGTTGTTTCCTTGGGTCTAATTATTGCTCTGTTTTGCTTTTTTAACTTAATGTTTTTCTTGTCCTTTCATATTTTTTAGATGCAGCCAGACAGGCCACTCATGATCATGAGGTAATTAGTTTTCTTTCTACATTATCTATCTAATCTAATAAAAGAGAAGCATGCAAATTGACTGCACCTCTGCTCTGCCCCCAAGCCACACTCACCAGCCAGTCAGAGGGACTATATGCAAATTAACCCAACCAAGATGGCGAACAGCAGCCACAGAGCGGGAATAAGCAGGAGGCTTGGTTGCCCCTGCGATGGAGGAATCCAAGCTTCCTGCCTGCCCTGGCCGGCTGTGGCCTCCTCTCAAAACAACAAAGTTTCAATTATAGAAGACTAGGGGCCCGGTGCACGAAATTCGTGCACGGCTAGGTGGGGGAGAGGGAAGTCAGACTGGGAGGTCCCTCAGCCGGACCTGCACCCTACCCAATTTGGGGGCCCTCAGGAGATGTGCTACTGATGGCTTGGGCCCACTCCATGTGGTTCTCTGCTCTCTGCCAGGCCTGTCTGCTCCACACCACAGGGATGGGCAAGCAGGCCCTGCTAGGTGCTTCCTGTGGGGTCCCCGATGGCTGGCTCATGCCCCCTGTCCCCTCCTCCTCAACCACCACCCTGGCCGAGGGCAGTTGGAGGCTCCCCAATGGTTCTGGCTCGCCATGCCCCCTGGTCCCATCATCTGCAGCCCCTGCCACAGCCGAGGCCTGGCCCAGGCAGTGGCTGGAGGGTCCCCAAGCCTCTGGCTCGCCATGCCCACTGGTCCCGGTGGCTGGGGGCTCCTCAATGCCTCTGCTTACCATGCCCCCTCGTTCCGTCTTCCACCTCCACTGCCCCAGCCGAGGCCTGGCCTGGGCGGTGGCTGGGGGGTCCCCGATGCCTCTGGCTCGCCAGCCCCCTCGTCCTGTCTTCGCCAGCCACTGCCCCAGCTGAGGCAGGCCAGGGCGGTGCCTGGGGGCTCCCCGATACCTCTGGTTCTCTGGCCCTCTGGTCCCGTCCTCTGCAGCTGCTGTCCAGGCCAGGGCCAGGCCAAGGTGGTGGCTGGGGGCGGTCCCTGATACCTCTGCATCCCCACGCCCCCTGGTTCCGTGGTCTGCAGCCACTGCCCCAGCCTAGGCCCGGCCACCACTGCGCCCCCTCATCCTGTTTCCCACAACCACCACCTCAGCCAAGGCCTAGCCTAGGCGCTGGCTGGGGGTCCCCGATGCCTCTGCTCACCACACCACCTCCTCCCATCTTCCGCAGCCACTGCCGCAGCCTAGGCCTTGCCGGGGTGGTGGCTGGGGGCGTCCCAGATGCCTCTGCTCACCGCGCCCCCTCATCCAGTCTTCCACAGCCACTGCCCCAGCCTAGGCCCGGCCGGGCAGTGGTTGGGGGGTCCCTGATACTTCTGGCTTGCCACACCCCCTTGTCCTGTCTTCCGCCAGGCCCGGCCTAGGTGCTGGCTGGGGATCCCCGATGCCTCTGCTCTCCACGCCCCCTCATCCTGTCTTCTGCTGCCACTGCCCCAGCTGAGGACTGGCTGGGGCGGTGGCTGGGGATCCCCGATGCCTCTGCTCTCCGCGCCCCCTCATCCCATCTTCCACAGCCATTGCCCCAGCCGAGGCCTGGCCTAGGTGCTGGCTGGGGATCCCCAATGTCTCTGCTCTCTGCTCCTCCTCATCCGGTCTTCTGCAGCCACTGCCCCAACCGAGGACTGGCTGGGGCGGTGGCTGGGGGGTCCCAGATGCCTCTGCTCACTGCGCCCCTCGTCCAGTCTTCCGCAGCCACTGCCCCAGCCGAGGCCTCGCCCAGGTGGTGGCTGGGGGGTCCCTGATGCCTCTGCCTTCCTACGCCCCCTGGTTCCGTGGTCTGTAGCCACCGCCGCAGCAGGAGACACCACCACGCCTCCTCTTCCCGTCTTCCACAACCACCGCACCAGCCAAGGCCCGGCCATGTTGTTGGCTGGGGGATTCCGATGCCTTTGGCTCACCGTGCCCCCTGGTCCTGGTGTCTCGGGGCCCCCTGGTCCTGTCTTCCACGCTGCCTCCCCAGCCGCCTCCAACGGCCTGCGCTGCACCTGGCCGGGCCAGGCCACCTGAGCCCCTGCTGCCTCCATGACTGCCAGCCACCATCTTGGCTGGGTCAGTTTGCATGCAGCCACTCTGATAGGCTGGTGGGCATGGCTTACCCATCCCGAAGAGACAGTTAATTTCAATATTACAGTTTTATTAGTTTAGATAAATAAACCCTAGATACCTGCTTCCAGCCAGCATTGGGAGCTTGGATAGCTGGGGGTGGTGGCCAGCCTGCAAACAGCCATCAGCCCCTCACCAAGTATGGCCACACCCTCATGAGGTGGGGGGCTTGGCCAGCCTGAAAATAGTCAACAGCATTTCATGCATACTGGCCAGGCATCCCAGCAGGGACCCCCGCCCTGAAGGGGCTATGGCCAGCCTGCAAACAGCCCTCAGCCCCTCACCTAGACTGGCCAGGCACTCCCAATGGGGACCCCCAACCTGGAGGGGATGTGGCCAGTCTGAAAACAGCCCTCAAACCTTCACCCATGTTGGCCAGTCACCTCAGCGGGACCCCCACCCTGATCCCAGACATACTTCAGGGCAAACCAGCCAGCCCCACCCATGTACCAGGCCTCTATCCTATATAATAAAAGGATAATATGCAAATTGACCCTAACAGCAGAACCACTGAGAATGACTGGTCACTATGACACACACTGACCACCAGGGGGCAGACGCTCAATGCAGGAGCTGCCCCCTGGTGGTCAGTGCGCTCCCACGGGGGGAGCTCGGCTCAGCCACAAGCCAGACTGATGGCTGCCAGTACAGCAGTGGTGGTAGGAGCCTCTCCCGCCTCAGCAGTACTAAGGATGTCTGACTGCAGCTTAGGCCTGCTCCCTGGTGTCAAGTGGACATCCCCCGAGGGCTCCTGGGCTGCCAGAGGGATGTCTGACTGCCAGCTTAGGCCTGATCCCCCCAGGGAGCGGGCCTAAGCCGGCAGGTGGGCATCCCCCAAGGGGTCCCAGACTGCAAGAGGGCACAGGCTGGGCTGAGGGACCCCCCCAAGAGCACCAATTTTTGTGCACCGGGCCTCTAGTATATATATAAAACTCTAATATGCAAATAGATCAAATGGTGGGACAACTGAACAACCAGTTGCTATGATGCACCAAGAGTTGTGTGCGGAACATGGCAGGCGTGGGCAGCAGGCGGCAGAGTGGGGAACATGGCAGACATTGTACATAGCAGGATGGTAGAGCAGGTGAGCTGGGGCCCCAGACCATGGCAGGGCACCAGTTGCTATCATCAGAGCGAGCCTCTGGTGATTACTGAAAATTCTTTGCTTCTGCACGCCATGGTCCCACCAGGCACTCGTACCCACTGCCAGTGCCAGAGCCACTGCTCGTACCCATTGCCAGTGCTGGCCACACTCACAGACACAGCCATCACTGGAGCCACCATTCACATCTGCTGCCGGTGCCCGGCTCTGGCCCTGATCACTCAGTGCCATCAGTGGACATAAGAGGCAACTGCCAGCCCCTCAGGGCTTCTCCACCTCCCCATACTCCTGAGGGGCGATCAGGGCCAGCAGCTGCCTCTCATACCCGCTGCTGGCGCCAGGCCCAGTCACTCTGCTCCATCAGTGGGTGCGAGCAGGGCTGGCACCATCCGCACATAGGAGCAGCAACTGAGCTGCTGGCAAACAGGGAGCAGGGGACAGGGGCAGGAAGGTCCAGGCAGGGACACAGAGCATGGGCCAAGATCCGCCCCTGTGCCCACCACAGCCTCGCATCCAACAGTTCCTTTTCACAGTGCACTGGGCCCCTAGTAATTATATATTAACTAGAGGCCCGGTGCACAAAAATGTGTGCACTCGGCGGGGGGGAGGGGGTTGTCCCTCAGCCCAGCCTGTGCCCTCTCACAGTCTGGGACTCCTCAGAGGATGTCAACCTGCTGGCGTGCCTGGCCAGCCTGGGTGAGGGGCTGATGGCCCTTTCAGACTGCCCACAGCCCCTTCAGGGTTCAGGTCCCTACTGGGGTGTCTAGGTTGAAACAGTTATCTGGGATTTATTTAATTTCTATAATTGAAACTTTGTTGCCTTGGTTCTCCGCCCCCTCCCCCCGAAGCCTGAGTTGCCCCTGGCAACCCAAGGTTCCAATCCAGCAGGTATCTAGAATTTGTTTATCTTCTATAAATGAAACTCTGTAGCCTTGAGTAGAGCTCAGGGCCCATAGGGTCCTGGCTTCCTCCATTGCCCAGGGCAACTCCAGCTCTGTGGCCGCTGCCATCTTAGTTCAGCTAATTTGCATATTTTCTCCTGATTGGTTGGTGGGTGTGGCTTGTGGGCATGGCTTGTGGGTGTAATGGAGTGAGGGCTAATTTACATATTACTCTTCTTTTAGATTAGATGTTATTTGAAATTTTGAAATGCTACTGGACTTTTTTTTTTCTTTCATTAATGGCAGAGTTTTTCCTATCCCATAATTCAGATTTGGTTAGTTGCTTTTGCTCAGGGATTTATAGTATGTGACAGACACTTATATCATGGGTGTGCTCTTGAACTATTCAGCTCCTAACTCCAGTCTTTTCTTGTGGTCCAAGAACTTTAATGGCTTTAAATGCTGAAGATGGCTGGAATTTGGAGTGAGATATTAAAATGAAGAATAGCTGAAAGCTAAAATTGGACCATAGTTTATCATCATCAAATACCTTACTCTGACTCTCAAAAACAAGTTGTTATTTAGGGAATCCAGCACTTGGTTAAAATGAACTATTCAGCTACAATGTCAACATAACACAAGTGATAATATTTTATTCCTGCGCCTCCCTTCCTCACTGGCACACATTTGTTTACTTGGCCTTTTCCCCTCCATTTATTTCATCCTCATCAATAGACCTGTGTTCCTGTGCGTGAATATAGAATTTAGGCCTATGTGTGTTAGCTATGCTGCATAGAGAGCTTTAAATATATATGTAGGCAACAATTAATACAGCCATGTGCCACTTAACCAGGATACATTCTGAGACGTGTCACTAGACACAATGTGGGAAGATCATAAGAGTATACTACACAAACCTGGAGGTTGTAGCCTATCACACACTTAGACTGTATGTTTACCTCCATTGTATATGTGGTCCTTCGTTCACCAGAACAGTGTTATATGGCACACGACTATATATGGTAAGAAAATAAAATTTGTAATTATATGTCTTAAAATGCTTAGTGACTCCCCATTGCTTACCAAATCACATTCAAACTCAACAGTTAGGGTCGTTTGTGATTCAGTCGCAACTACCCTTTTCAACTACCTTAGCTCCCATATTTCCCATATATATCTTATGAACTTAAAAACCTTTACTTACAATTCACTATCCTCCAAGTACCCCATCCTTCTCTACCTCATGCCTGTGCTCATATTCTTTTTTTCATGACAATACTATTTTTCCCTTGATCATTTTTTACATCCATCCATCCCCCCCATCATCCCATTCTTCCTCTCAGGATTCTGGTCATCAGATCCCATTTCCTCCTTCAAGCTTGTCCTGTTTCCTTCCATTTTCTTTAACCCTCCTCACAGCTCTATTTCTCTTATGCATGTAGCTAATCTGGCCTGATGTTGAGGTTATTGAAGTGCTTCCATTATTGAAACTTTAGGATTGTAATTTCTTTGAAGGCATGTATCACCTAGCATAAGGCCATCCATAAAGACTTATTTCTTTATTAATTTATTTTTAATTGTAAAAAAAAATACTTCCATTGATTTTTAGAGAATGAAAAAGGGAGAGGGAGGGAGAAAGATAAATATCAATGTAAGAGTGAACTATCAATCGGCTGCCTCCTGCAGGGATAGAGCCCGCAACCCAGGAATGTGCCCTGACCGAGAATCGAACTGGCAACCTGTCAGTGCACAAGAAGATGCCCAACCAATTGAGCTACACTGGCCAGGACAAGGACTTATTTATTATTATACAAAACTGATTTATTGAAATAACAGTGGAAATTTATACAAAAAGAATTTTCTGATGTATTCTTTTTTTTTTTAATCCTCACCCAAGGATATGATTATTGATTTTTAGAAAAAGAAACATCAGTCGCTTCCTGTACTTGCCCCGACTGGGGATTGAACCAGCAGCCTAGATATGTGCCCTGTCTGGAAATTGAACCCACAATGGCTAAATGACTCAGTTGATAACACTCCAGCCAACTGAGTCATTTAGCCAGGGCTCTGATGTATTCTTTCACATGTATTTGGGTTTTGTTTTGTTTTTTTACTAAATCAAGGAAATCATTTCATCAAAATACTTTTTTATTTTAGAGTTGTAGTTTTCATAATTTGGTATTGGTGACCTTCAGAACGCTGTGAAAACATTTAGACTCAAAAAGTTAGTTATTATAAATTTATTTTATCATGAATTATAAAATGATAAACATAATAAATATTAGCATTTTATTCTTCATATAAATCCAATGTCCCATATTTTCTGGCATATAAGATGACTTTTTAACCCTGGAAAATCTCGAAAGTCGGGGGTCGTCTTATACGCCGGGTGTCGTCTTATAGGGCGGGTGCTAAAACTTCCGAGCTGGACTGGAAAATCTGTGGTCACCTCATACGGTGCAGGGAGCTCAAAAACCTCCGCACTCCATTCATTTCAATGGAGCCGGACAGAGACCGCAAGTGTCTCCAGTCGGCTCTTTTTTGTGCTGCATACGGTCTCGTGCGGACTTTAACCCAGGAAAATCTTCTCAAAAGTTGGGGGTTGTCTTATACGCCCAGTCGTCTTATACACCAGAAATTACGGTAAATGAAGTTATTTGTGACATCTCTGTGCTCTAAGTAAGAGATACTATGAATTTTTTTGACTTGAAAAATTGTATGCTTTATATTTTACTTTTTTATTTTTAAATTACAGTTGACATACAATACTATATTAGTTTCAGGTATACAATCTCATGATTAGACATTTATATAACTTGCAAAGAGATCACCCCCGATAAATCTGGTACCCATCTGATACCATACATAGTTAATACAATAATATCTATTATACTAGAGGCCCAGCGCATGAAATTTGTGCACTGGGGAATGAGGGGGTTCCCTCAGCCCGGCTTGTGCTCTCTTGCAGTTCCAGGACTCCTCGCTCCTTACTGCCTGCCTGCTTGCTGCTCCCTACTGCTTGGCTTGCTGCTCCTTAGTGCTGCCGCAGAGGCTCCCGCCCCTGCCACTGCGCTCGCCAGCCATGAGCCCAGCTTCTGGCTGAGCAATGCTCCTCCTGTGGGAGCCTACAGAACACCAGAGGGCAGCTCCTATGTTGAGCATCTGCCCCCTGGTGGTCACTTCATAGTGACCAGTCATTCAACCATTCAGTCGATTTGCATATTAGGGTTTTATTATATAGGATAGAATATTGAATGTGAACTGTAAATGAAAAATAAAATTT
>PVJC01031641.1:0-20435 GCA_004026665.1 Murina feae | reverse complement strand
GGGCTTCAGTGGAGTGGGATATTATATAAATTTCTAGCCTTCACAACAATCCAGTAAACTAAGGGCCACCATTCCCATTTTATAGATGTCCATGTACCCTTCCTATCTGCCAATATGAGGGCCTGATGACAAAAACACGGAGGGAGTACTGGGGAGCTCCAGTGGACAGGAGAGAGAAGCCCAAGTTCAAGCATAGTCATTGGTCAGTGATGAGTGAATTGCTGATGTCTAATGTGTGAATGCCCTGTTCACTGTGATGTGTGACCACTAAATGGCCTCTCTTGGGTGGATCTCACAGCTTTTTCATCAGAAAACACAAAACACTAAAGACTCCAGGAGTAGAGAGAACCTAAAGATTCCCTTATCCAGCTGATTTTAAAGTTTTTGAACAAGAGTCCTATCCATAAAACCCTTCGAGAAATTAAGTGCTATGTGGTTGTTCTTTGAGGGGGAGGACTTGGAAGAGGGTTGAGGGGGAATAGAACATCCTTGGCAGACTCTGCAGTCCCTTCATTTGAAAATCACTGAACTGGATTGCTCTCTGAGATCATATAACCTCTCCACATTACAGATCAGAAAAACGAGGCCCAGAGAGGGGAGGTGACCTATCCAAGGTTACACAACTGGTTTCAGATGAGCTGAGTCAAGCCCTCATTCTCAATTCAGTGCTTTATTTACTCCACTTCTATTCCATTCTCATCCTCAATTCATTAGCAACATTTATACCTGGAAGCATTTATTTGAAATATCGGGCCACCAAAATGTCATCACCAACTTACCCAGTGGCTAAAGCATCTACAGTGTGAACCAGATTACTCAAAGTTTGAAGACAATGTAAGACTTATTTTTTAAACATTAGTCTTTCTATTTTATTAAGAATATCTCTTTATTTTGTTTTAAAATTAGCAGTTGCAACTCCAAAGCATATGGCCCTGGGTTTGAGTCTACCATTCTCTAGCTATGTGACCTTGAGCAAGCAACTTTAACTCTTTGCTATCACATCTGTGAAGTTGAATAAATAACATTCTCTACGTTGCCATGTAATTGTGAAGACTGAATGAAGTAAAGAGCTGAACATGGTACTGGGTATGTGCTAATAAGCTCAACAAATCCTTTCTGTGGGCAGAGAGAGGGAGAAAGAAGTACTCTATAAAAAGCTTTATTATCTCTTCTCATGAAATCACCCTAGTAATGAGATTCCCTCATGGGAGTGTAATACTTTACTGTTTACAAACCATATTCAGAACTTTGGTCTCATCTGCATTCTTATCCCTTCTCTGTGAAGCTCACAGGACAAATACTACTACTTATCCTTTCTCTGTGAAGCTCATAGGACAAATACTACTACTATATATACTTTCACAGGGTGTAAAGCTGAGGCTCAGAGAAGGCTCAGGGTCAGTCAGCTAATAAACAGCTTTCCCTGGCTGGCAGACCCTTTGGAAGTGAGGGTGTCTGGATGGGGAGAGAGTCCACTATGGTAGACTGGATTAGTCTTTACCTATGTTCGCCTCCCCAAAAGAGAATTACGCACCCCAATTCTTTCAACGTGAGGCTATAAGACTTGCTTCGACCAATGGAATATGAGCACAGTGATGTGTGTTCACGTTGGGATAGAAGCTGAAGACCCAGCATGGTGTTCACCATGTCTCTTTTCCTTCTGCCACAAAATCTGGCAATTTTTCACAGCCTGGGTCCTAGAATAGGGACATAGTTGACGCATCATGGACACAGGGTTGAGTGAGAAGTAAACCTTTGTGGTTGCAAGCCACTGAGACTTCGGGGTCATTTGTTACACAGCAAAATCTAGTCTCTCTTAATGAATACATCTCTAAAGGCAATATCCAGGAAACAGGGAGCAGTGATGCCATACTCGGGATATTGGTTGGACTATAGGTGTGTGTGTGTGTGTGTGTGTGTGCAATTGCATGTCTTTTGGGTTGCACAGTGGGTAGGGGAAAGGGAAGGGTCAGCCCAATTTACCCTGGACAGTGTTCCAGTCAATCTTTCAAACTAGCTAAGCCTGCAGAAGCCTGTTTCCCATTCTTCCCCTCTCCTCCCTTTCTCCCCAATTGTTTCATTATTTTGCAGAAAACTTTCTGATCTCTGTTGAATTCCATGATTGCAAAGGAGAAACTACTTCAGGAGCTATTGATTGGTTCTCAGAAATAATCATCACAGTTACTGTTTCCAGAGGGCTTATTTACTTCCAGGGACTCTGCTAAGAGCTTTTCATGCTTTGCCTCATTTTCTCTTCACAACTACCCAAGGAATTAGATATTTCCTCATTTTAGAGGCAAGAAGTAAAGAATTAGAGAGTTTATAGGACTTACCTAAAACCTTCCAGCTACTAAGAGGCCAAGCTGGGACTCAATCCAACTATAAAGTTGGGTAGTTTCGGACTTGGCAACTTGAGTCCTTCTTCTATCTGTGGGCTGTGTTATAGTTGTTTTCTCTGCTATTGCTAAGCCTCACTCTTTGCTCACTATGAATGGAAGAAGGGAATGTATCCCTTTTTCCTAGTTCTTGTTTCAATGAGGAAGTTTTCTTTCATTTTTTTTTTTTTTTTAGCATATTCTGGGTAGAGGAAGGACTGATCTGTTGGGTAAATCTGAGAATACCTGGTCATGCTCAACTCAGCACTGTCCTTCTTACTGGGAGGGGGCTGCTTCTGTGGCTCCACACCTCCTACAGCAGGGTGCCTGCCCTAGTCTGTGCAGCCTGGTTCTGGGATTCACTATTAGCTATCAGTCTAAAAGCCTCTTCTCCAACCTGATTTATTTACTTATTTAGTTAGTTATCCTCACTCAAGGATATTTTTCCATTGATTTTAGACAGAGTGGAAGAGAGAAGGAAAGACAGAGAGAAATATTGATAAAGAGAAATATATCGATTGGTTGCCTCCTACATGCCCCTGACTAGGGCCCGGGCCCAGGAGGAGCCTGCAACCACGGTACATGCCCTTGAGCAGAATCTAATGGATCCCGGGTCCCTTCGGTCCACAGGCCGATGCTCTATCCACTGAACCAAACCAGCTAGGCTCAAAACCATATTCTTTTCTCGACAGCAAACCATTTACTTATCGTCTCCTCCCTCCAAATATAATACAACCAGTGACCTGGTGCACAGATTCGTGCATATTGAAAGAAAGTTAATTAGAAGTTGGCCGATACAAAGGAGTCCAGACAGTCTCTTCAATAAATGGTGTTGGGAAAATTGGACAGATACATGCAAAAAAAAAAAAAATGAAATTACACCACCAACTTACACCATACACAAAAATAAACTCAAAATGGATAAAGAACTTAAACATAAGACAGAAAACCATAAAAATACCAGAGGAATCCACAGGCAGCGAAATCTCAGACATGTGCTGAAGCAAATTCTTCACTGATAGTACTCCTAGGGCAATGGAAACTAAAGAGAAAATAAACAAATGGGACTACATCAAAATAAAAAGCTCTTCCACAGCAAAAGAAACCATCAACAAAACAACAAGAAAGCCCACTGCATGGGAGAACATATTTGCCAATGTTATCACTGATAAAGGTTTAATCTCCAACATTTACAGGGAACTCATACAACTTAATAAAAGGAAGAGAAATGATCCAATAAAAAAATGGGCAACAGACCTAAGTAGATACTTTTTGAAAGAAGACAGAAGGCCAAGAGACATATGAAAACATGCTCAAAATCACTAATCATCCCAGAGATGCAACTCAAAACAACACCATCTCACACCTGTTAGAATGGCTATCATCAACAAATTGACAAACGACAAGTGCTGGCGAGGATGTGGAGAAAAAGGAACCCTCGTGCACTGCTGGTGGGAATGCATATTCGTGCAGCCACTGTGGAGAACAGTATGGAGTTTCCTCAAAAAACTAAAAATGGAACTCCCATTTGACTCAGTAATCCCACTTCTAGGACTATATCCCAAGAAACCAGAAACACCAATCAGAAAGGATATATGCACCCTTATGTTCATAGCAGCGCAATTCACCATAGCTAAGATTTGGAAACAGCCTAAATGCCCATCAGCGGATGAGTGGATTAGAAAACTATGGTACATCTACACAATGGAATACTATGCTGCTATAAAAAAGAAGGCATTCTTACCATTTGCAGCAGCATGGATGAAACTGGAGAGCATTATGCTAAGTGAAATAAGCCAGGAAGTGAAAGAAAAATACCATATGACCTCACTCATTTATGGAAAATAAAGAACATTATAACCTGATGAACGAAAAGATAGATACAGAGGCAGTAAAGCATCGAACAGACTGTCAAATTACTGTGGGAAGGCTAGGGAGTGCTGGGGAGGGGATGGAAAGAGATCAGTGGAAGGACTTGTATGCATGTATATAAGCACAACCAATGGACACAAGACAATGGGGGGGGGCCACAGGATGAGGGCATATTCCAGGGGGTAGGGGAGGCTGGGGGAAGGTCAGTGAGGAAAAAAAAGGAGATATATGTACTACTATTTGTAATACTTTAAGCAATAAAAATAAAAAAAAGCTGGCCAGGGGTGCAACTGGTGAGATGGACGGCACATACCCTGGAGCCAACTTTCCACAGCCCCTCCTAGGCCAGCCACACCTAGGGCGGTGCCATGGCTTGAAGGGCATCTGCAGAGTGAGTGGGGGTCCCTCTGGCAGGTGGGGTCCCTTGGCCTCGCCTGCAGGGATGGAGCCAAAACTGGCTCTCCCACATCCCTAGGGGTCCCGGTGCAACTCTGCAAAGTTGCTGTCATACAGGGTGTGGAATGCAAACGCAAATGTGCAGTAAGTTAACCAGAATCAGGGCCAACAGTGCTCCAGCAACAACATAACCCATGGCTGAATGTAGAATCGCGTGGCTCCCCAAGGATTGGGCTCCCTCCTCTCTGGTTCCCGGGTGCATCACCAGAGAAGCGCCATTGCCCAGTTATCGCTGCTCAGCAGCTCCTGCATTAAGCGTCTGCCCCCTGGTGGTCAGTGTGTGTCATAGTACTGGCCAGTCATCCAGTGAGATGGTTACTTAGCCTTTTATATATAGAGATACAGCACAATAAAATCTTGTCCCTGTTGGGAGACAATCCTCTGTGGGTCTCTTGTGTTTCTGCACATCTTGAGAGCAAAAATTCTGTCATTTGTCCTAAACTATCTTTTCAAGGATCTTTGTAGAACAAAAAGCCTTCAAAGATAGTTTCCCTCTAGAGCCAAGGACAGAAATGCTTACTCTTCACTATAAAATATTTGGTTTCACTAAGCTCAGGATTCCTCTCCTATAACACACTGTGTTCAGACATCCAGGAGCTGATGCAAATATGCTGATGCTCGTGCTACATGCAGTGCTACGAAAAATGAAGTCCTTTGTCTCTGACCCAGGAAATCTCATGTCTTCTGCCTGTATCCATGAAACTGCATTAGGCTAAGCAACTAGGGTAAGATCTCAGTTCTTACAGCACCTACCATGTTTGTGCCATGGTGAGAGTCATCACATTTAATACGGTGTGTCACAACACACATTTTTAACTTACGTTATTTCAACTAAATGCATAAGCTCAACAAACCAATAGAGAAAATTTAAATATTGTTCTGCCCTCCCTTCTTCTAAGTAAGTAATGCCTTGGAGTAAGATGTGATAAAGAGCTGAATTTTCTATAGTCTTAGTGAATCTTAGTTTTCATTTGGATTTCATGATATGGTCATTAGCCATACTCAGTATGGTTCCAAAGTTCAAAGATGCCTATTTTTTCATATAACATGGCCTTTAAGTCTAAACCACCCACTTCTTCTGGTAGTCAGCTAAGAGAGTGCTATCAGATTAAACATGGAAGGAAAACTCAGAGACAGTAGATCAGTCTCCAGTGCCAAGCTCTTCTGAGAAATGTTCAAGAACACTTTTTCACCTTATGTGATTTTTGTTGTTGTTATGGGTCAACTTTAGAAGGTCATACCCCTGTAAGTTTGACTCCAGAGGATTACAATGGAAAGGGGAGCAGTCAGTATAAGGTACATGCTTGTGGGGAGGGGCTATTTTTTAAAAATATTTTTTTATTGATTTCAAAGAGGAAGGGAGAGGGAGAGATAAAAACATCAATGATGAGATCAGCTGACTCCTGCACAACCCACAGTGGGGATGGAGCCTGCAACCCAGGCATGTGCCCTGACTGGAAATTGAACTATGACCTGCTGGTTCATAGGTTGACAATTACTGAGCCACGCCAGCCAGGTGAGAGGGGCTATTTTAATGGTCACAAAATTTCTTTAACAAGAGAATACAGCATGTAGGTATCCTTACATTTATACATCACTTCTAAAGGATTTGAATCTAGTCCTTTTTCATATCCAGAGACTAAAGACTCCCATGAATTTGATTTTGACTTCTTGATCAGTCTGCTAAATTTTGAAGTACAGCAATGACCTCTTCTTTTTTATCAAACCAGTATTTTTTAAAGTATTTGTTTCTACTTAATTGAATTATGTATCAAAGTCAATCAACTACATCTAAAAATATTTTCGTTTTTAAAAATTAGATAGCACATGCACATAGTAATAAATTTCAGAGTACACACTGTATCTTTAATATTACTGTAAAAATTGGGACACCAATATTTTAATATCTGGCTCTGTCCAAAACCACCATACAAAAAGGGGTAAGTGTAGAGAGAGATAGAGAAAAACAGTCTATAATTCAACATATGCCTCTGAACCAAAATTCTAAAATATATGAGGAAGATTAACAAAATAATTAAGCCTTTAAAATGAGATGAATTAATTTGGCTTAAATAAACACAATAGATTTGAAAATGACTTAAATGTGTAAGCTCTGAGAAAAGACAAAGAATAGAATAACAAAAGAATTTATAAAATGTCAATAGGTAGAAATGAAACAGGAACAGGTGGTTATGGCAAAGTATCAGTACCTGGAGTGATCTTGTGCATCTCCCCTAGGAATGGATGACTCATATATTTGCTGCATCTTCCCGCTGACTTCCAGCTGGAACATTTCTTTGCTGTTCTCCAATCTAGGACTGGGAAGTCATGGTATACGTGAACATGGTGGGGGCAGTTTTAGAACCTCTCTATCTAGAGCCACCCACCATGCCATCCAGAGCCCCTGCCATGTAGTCTCTATTTGTGTTTTCCTTGGGAAACAATGGGGCAGAGCAGATCAGTGAGCCTGCTGCACAAACATATACGAGGGGGTGGGAGTGGATGGAGGGGGGTTGCCAGTCTCTTCTTCTGCAGGCACGCTCAATGTTCACTAGTGGCTCTCATGAAAGAAGAGGAAAGGATAGGTCTTTACAGAACACTCATTTTCCCTAAAAGCTGACTTCCTTCCCATCTCCCGTTCATTCTTTCCATGTAGTGGTGATGGTTTGTCTGTGGGGTGAGAGGTGGAAATGAGGGACAGGTAGGGAGGAGGGGTTGGTGGAAGGGCTGGTAGGATAATAATGGCTCTTCGAATGTCCTCCTGTAATAGAGCCAGTTCCAACCACTGGCAATGCTTTAAATGCAGAACAGGGCTCCTATGGCCTTTTTTTAAAAATCAGATTTGGCCTCAGCAGCAGTTTCAAGACAACAGGAAAAATTCCTCTCAATGTTCAGTCACACAAATACATGTCTATTTCCCCTTTCTTTTAACTAATGTTGGCATGCTATTTCATTTTCTACATCTTGTATTTTTTACTTTAAGCATTTCTTAGAGATTGTTCATATCAGGCCATACACATGTACCTCAGTTCTTTTAATTACTGCACTGCATATATTCTGCAATACATGTGTACTACAATTTATTATAACAGCTTTCTAGTAATAGTTTGTCTCTAGGATTTTCCTATTATAAACAGTGCTGTAATGACTATTTTGTGTATACATCTCTTCATATAAATAACATTTTAAAAAAGTTAACTACAAATCCTGACAGATGTTTGGCATCCAATGGATAGTCCTTCTTTATGATGCAACTAGGGGCCTGGTGCACAAAAATTTGTGCACTGGGGGGGGGGGGGAGGTCCCTCAGCCCAGCCTGTGCCCTCTCCCAGTCTGGGACCCCTCTGGGGATGTCCACCTGCTGGTGTGCCTGGCCAGCCTGGGTGAGGGGCCAATGTCTGTTTGCAAGCTGGCCAAGCTCCCTAGTGGAGACCCTCACCCCAGGGGGTGTGGCAAGCCTGAGTGAGGGGCTGAGGGCAGTTTTCAGGCCGGCCACAGCTCCCACTGACCCTAGGGCCACCCGCCTGGGAAGCCGAGGCCAGGGTGGCGCTGGCACCCCATGGCCTCCTGGGCGGGGGCCACGGGGGTCCAGCCGCCTGGTCCCTGCCTCCCCCCCCAGGCTCCCGCCTGGGAAGGCATCCGCAGGCCCAAGGTGCTGGATGCCTTCCCAGGCGGGAGGCTCCCAAGATGGCGGAGGCCATAGCCCCGGAGAAGCCGCACACTGAGGCTGCGGCCTCCGCCATCTTGGATGGGCTAATTTGCATACAGCAGCTCTGATTGGCTGGTGGGCGTGGCTTACGCCCATCCCAGAGAAACAGTTAATTTTAATATTTCGCTTTTATGAGTTAAGATGGGTCACACAGTCTCTCCTGACTTTGAAAATTCTTTGACTTATCACAGGAATTGACAATTTCTATTTTAATTGCATTGCTTAACATGTGACAGGTACTCTACATTCATAAGGGTTTATCTTTAATGCTGCATAAAAGTATAATGTCTTTGACATAGACTTAAGCAGCAATTAGGAATCTACATTTAAACTGCTACCAGTGCATATAAGGGATGAAGTATGAAATGGTGTTTAGGAATGGGAACTCTGAAGTAATATATGCTTGAGTGCAAGTCCCAGCACTACCAATTTTTCCTATATGACTTTAGACCTGTATGACATTCAGTTTTCTCATTCATAAAATAGGTGAATAGAGTACCAATTTCATGGGGTTGTTGTAGGGATTAAATAAGGAACTATGCATGATTCTTAGGACATTTCCTGAAACATATAAGTCACCTGGCACTTAAGTTCAATAAGATTAGCTATGCATTAAGATTTCAATTCAGGTGACTACTGGATATACGGAAACTTTCTAGTCAGGCCTAAGTCCATTGCTACACAAGTGAGGGCAATTGGTTCACAGCTTCTCTTTTATTTGACAAAGGCAAATTCCCTGATTTCAGAGACATTCAATTGTGACCACAAGTGATTTATTAGAACTAAAGAACATAGCAATAGACCTATATGGCTGGGAGGGATATCAATATTACTTTATATATCTTGCAATAACCATTCCCATATATTAAATTTTTGTATGCCAAGCATTTTGCATATAGTCTCATTTAATTTTTTTTAAAATATATTTTATTGATTTTTCACAGAGAGGAAGGAAGAGGGATAGAGAGTCAGAAACATCTATGAGAGAGAAACATCAATCAGCTGCCTCCTGCACACCCCTCACCGGGAATGTGCCCACAACCAAGGTACATGCCCTTGACCGGAATCGAACCGGGGACCCTTCAGTCCGCAGGCCAATGCTCTATCCAGAGCCAAACTGGTTAGGGCTGTCTCATTTAATTTTACAAGGGCCCTTGTGAGATAGATATCATCACCCTTATTTTGCAGAAGAGACTGAGGATCTGAGAAATCAAATGGTACGCCCAATGGCATAATATCATTAGTAAGTTGCAGAACAGGGATTTGCACCCAGGTCCTTCCGAAAATAAGATCTGTGAATTGCCATACACTGTTCCAATGAAATCTCACTTATCTGTGACAGAACCAGCTTATGAAAGATTTGAATGCCAAGAGGGAGCTTGAACTCCATTTTGGGGGACTGAGGCAGAGTGGTCTTATCTATTAGCCAGAGTGCCCAGGGCTCATAATACGTTTGGGGGCCCACAATAATGTTTTACGTTCTTTTAAAATCAGAAAGGAAAATAAACTTTTAGGTCAAAGAAAATGTTTTGCTATATAACATTAATACATTCATATCTATACCAATGCAGTTGCAAAATATTAATTATATACATAGACCCACAAGCACAAGGCAAGAGTCCTCAGGGCCTACAAAAGTCCTAAGGCGGCCTTGTACAAGGTTGTGCTAAACTTTCTGGGAAGGAGATAATAGCAGACCAAACTGAAATATGGGAAGCGATGAACAAATTGAGAAAAATGTGGTTACAATTTCTCCTTTCCTGTCAAAGGCACTCCCAAAGGTTAGAAGAGACAGAAGAGAAACATAGGGCGGAAAGTGCCACTTTCTAGCTGCATGATCTTGGACAAGTGACTTGATCAATCTGAGCCTCAATTTCTTCATCGATAAAATGGGGATATGTACCTCCTGGGATTTTGGCCAGGA
This sequence comes from Murina feae, assembly GCA_004026665.1. Taxonomy (NCBI): domain Eukaryota; kingdom Metazoa; phylum Chordata; class Mammalia; order Chiroptera; family Vespertilionidae; genus Murina; species Murina feae. The sequence continues at coordinate 10,099 of PVJC01031641.1, read as the reverse complement.
ACCTCATGTACAGCGTCCAACAAATACATGTTGAATGAATGAATGCAGTAACTGTGCGCTTCGTGTCCAGTAAGTGGGAGTTGCTGGTATTAAAAATAGTTAAAAGTCCTCAAAAATTACAACCCAAGCCTGTTAGACCCACACGTACCTCACTCAACTTCTACACAGACCTGCTCAGTAAACTGCGCTTGCGCATAAGCGCTTTCTCCGCCCCTTCAAGCGTGAGGGCCAGTGGGCGGGCGTTCGTGGCGGCGCGACAAGTCAGGATGGGAGGACTGAGGAAGGGGCGTGGCTTACCCGGCCGGGCCTGGCCACTCTCTTCCGGGCTCCGCCAGCTGCGCGCGCATCCCTCTCCCCCTTCTTTTGTGGTCCGGCCCATTGCGAGGGTGACAGGAAACCCTGTGCAGGGAGCGCCGCCATCTTGGACCTGCCCGAGGAAGATCCTGAGGGATCCCCAGGAGCAGTCGCCGCTACCACCGCTACTGCCGCTAGCGCGTCTGCACCTCCTCGTCCAACCCGCTACCTGCCGGGGCCTGGGCCGACCGCCCCCGCCCCTTTTCGGCTGCGCCCGCACTCTTCTTCCTCGCCCTGACGCCCCCCCGCCCGCCCGGAAAGCTGCCCAGCCACCAGCAACCCCCCAGGTAACCCAGGTCTTCCGCAGTGTCCGTCCGGCCGAGGCCTCTTCGCCTGGCTCGGCGGAGGCCACGAGTGGGGACGACGGCGATCCGGGGCCGCGGGCGGGCAGTGCCGCAGGACTGGCCCTGTCAGACCGCAGCAAATCTGGGGGCGCGGTGGGCGCCGTGGGGCCCTGCCTGCCGGGACTCCCGTGCGGGGGCGAGAGTGTCCCTGCGCGGCGCCCGCCGAAGCCTCTGGTCCTTCCCGCCCAGCGGAGAGGCGTGTGGGGAAGGGTGTGTTCGGCCTCGCCTTCCCCGCCTCCTCGGTCGCACTGGGCAGACTGGCCTGGCCGCAGGCCCTTCTCCCCTGGCTGCCGTTCCCGGCGGCTGCGGACCACCCCCGCGGTGTTTATCCGCGCGAGCCGCGCCTTGCAGCCCACGGGCCCCAGACGTGGCAGAGCCCGTCCCGTAGGCCGCGTCTAGCCCCGAGTACAAAAGGCAGCACGCCGGCATCTTGGACTCTCGCCGGTGTCCTTGTCGATGTGGGGGGACTGTATCCGAACTCGAGCTGGAGTAGAGGATCTGTGGGTCTGTGCTTGGGAGCCTGTGGTTTGGGCGAGCCCCGATGGGACCCAGAAATGATGAAGAAGACCAAAAGTTCTGGCCATTTCTAGAATTGAAAAGAAGGAGCAGGCGTTGTTGGGATCGTTTGCACTTTACTGTATGCCAGGCACAGATTGAGGTGTCTTCACACTTTAACGTAGCTGTTGGTGGTAAGCCGAGTTACCTCCATTTTACAAGTGAGGAAACTGAGGCTTGAAGTTGTGCTGCGGCTGGTTAATGATGGTGTTGTGCAAACTGGCCTCTCCCTACCCTGGGGCTGGAGCTTACTACACTCAAGTTAGGCCAAGGTTACAAACCTGATACAGGGGGTCTTCAAACTTTTTAAACAGGGGATTAGATCAGTTCACTGTCCCTCAGACCGTTGGAGGGCCGGACTAAAAAAAAAAAAAAGTATGAACAAATACCAACGCACAGTGCCCATATCTTATTTTGAAGTAAAACAATCAAGGTGGCAATAACACTTGGTGGGCCGGATAAATGTCGTCGGCAGGCCGCAGTTTGAGGACCCCTGATAGCATTGGATGACAGTGGATTCTCCTTTCTAACCCAAAGTCTTGTCGGGTCAGCCACTACACTGCCAGTCCTTATTCTCACAATTTCAGGGAAGAGATGGCAAAGTTTCCATTTTATATTTGGAGAAAAAATGGGGTTTCCTTCCAGCAAGTGCCTTTTTTCTGATGGCCCCACAGTGGGTGTCAGAGCCCAGATTCGAACTCTTGCAGGTTATTCCTCATTTCAGTACTATCACAATTTCCTTTTGTTTAGATGTGGTTATTAAGGACAAACTTAACCTTGCACTAATTCAGCTCCCACTCCTCCCCCTAAGACTTTCCAAAAATTTTCCTCGAGATTTCTGCTTAGGCACTGTTAACTGGTCATGCCTTGACGCATGTCATGTGTAATGTACTTTGACTTCCTAGTTAGTGACCATAAGCAAGTTACTTAACCTCTCAGACTCAAGGTCCTTATCTATACAGGGGATAATAGTACCTACATTTTTGAGTAGTTGTGAGGATTAAATGTGATTAAAAACCCTTAGCTCATTGCTTGGCATACAGTTAGTGTCCCATTGCCAGGCTTGTACTGAGTGTTTAATATTTGTTGAATAAATGAGAGGAGCATGACTTTGGAGAACTAGCTGTAGATTTTGACCTGGTCCTTAATCTTAGCTTTCCACTTAGTAGTACTAGCTTATGACCACGGATGTATTACTTCTCTGAGCTAGTTTTCTTACCTGTAAAATGAGTTTTTAGGATTAGAGATTACTTTTAAAGTAGCTGGCATGTATTAGGCACTCAGTAAAGGACAGTTATTTAAAAGATGTAAAACTTTAGATTCTAAAAATCTAAAAAATTTATTGGAATTAAAGCTACATTTTAAAAAGTTTTTGCTCTTTATATTTTATGTTAAACTCTATGGTTGTGTGCGTCAACCATGCAACAGAATTTGGGGTGCTTTTACAAATGATTTTTATCAATATTAAATATCTTCCCATAATCTTAATAAAATAGTGTACTTGGAGGAATCCTTTGGTTAAAGCAAATAGAATATGTTGAAATAAGGGCTATTGAGAGATGCTTCATTTTTTCTAAAAGGCTTGAAACAATTGTTTGTGATTAAATACCAGTTATGGCTATAGACAGCAGTGTGCAAATAGAGGTCTCAAAGATGGTTTACTTTACTTTTTAAACACTTTTATTCTAGACTATTTTAAATTTACACTATAGATTAGTATGTAAAGACTTCCTTTACCTATCAGCCAATGTCATCAATGATCAGCAATTTTGTTTCACCTGTTTACTCACCCTCTCCACCAGGTTATTTTGAAGCAAATCTTAGACATCATATTTCACCAGTAAAATTTTCAGTATTACTAATCCTCTTAACTGTAGTAGTAAGGACAGGGTTTTTGTTTTTCTCCTAAGTACTTCTGTGAACTGAGGTACAGTGTTGGAGTACTCTATTTCCTGTTCATAGCATATCCTAGGTTACCTGAAACGGTCTTGCTATTGACACATGAAGGAAATTCAAGTTTTTTCTTATTCACACTCTTGATTTGTATAAAGGTATTTGCTTGTTAAAAGTGAGCAAACTCACTTTTGTTGTTTTTTTTAGGCGAATTTCAGAGACTGCTTTATGGTTGAGGAAAGGAAATTGACCAATCATTTTGATTAGAGTATAGAGTGACTCCTGAAGTTTTGTGTTCACTTGACTGACAAATCAAGTAGTAATCCACTCTACTGGGCCTATAAGCAATTCAGAATGCTTCTGTTCTTGAGTTTCATGAAGGCAGGGACAATGTTGTTTTTTTTGTTTTGGTGTTTTAAGCATTACTACATTGTCAGATCTAACATAAGGCTTTGAGCTTAGTAGCGCTTAACAGAGATTTTTTATTGGAATCACAAAAGCAGCCTCTCTGATGTTTTTAATAAGATACCTTGCACATTAAAAAAAAAAATCTCAACAGTGAGGATTAGAATTTAAATAACCTGAAATGTTTAGTGGGTTGCTTTTCTCCTGTGTTGTCTTGAGTCAGTTATGTAAAAATTATACAAAAACAGCATATATTCTAAGGAGTAGAATAAAAGAGCTATATAACAGTTGTGAAAGGATTAGACAGTGCATAAATTAACACAAACTATAAAAAAAACTGGAAATGTCATTGATCGTGGGGGTGTTTTTTATTTTTTAGACTGATCATATGATTGACTTCCTATGTTCCCGTATTATTGGTAAATGTGGAAGTACTGTTGGAAATATTATGAAAGGGAGTTCTTTTGCTTCAGTTTATTTTTAACTTGTTTTATATCAGAATTGCATATAAAATGCTTGAAAGATACTTAACAGTCCTTTATTTTTTCTCTACTTTGAATATTTAAAAATAGTACATGCTCATTATACTGTCAGTGCAGAGATGAATAAAGAAAGTTAATAATTTCTCTCTTCCCTTTTTCTGTTCTCAGCCTGTGTGTTCATTTTTTACAATTGATGTGTATTCTTCTATATTACGGGCATGTAGGATTGAAGAGTGTATGTTTGTTTAAAATTGGCTATGCTGTTGCATCAAACTCTGCACCAGGCTTTTTTTTTGGCTGCTGTTTCCAGGTTAATACATATATTTCTAATGTATTGTTTAATAGTACAGATGTACTTTATTTAGTCATTTCCTTGTTGATAGTTTAGACTATTTCTAGGTGTGGTTTTTTTTTTTTGTTTGCTGTAAAAAAGCTGCATTAAATGCATTTGAATCTGTAACCTTGTGGACTGAAACTTCTATTTCTATAGACTAATTTTAAGTAGGTTTCTTGGCCAAAGAATGATTTGGATTTTTTAGGGGGTCTTTTTTTTTTTTTTAAGATTTAAAAATATACACTGATTACTTCCCAAAAATGTTGTGGCAATTCAGACTTCCACAAGCAAAGTGTATGAAAGTGCCTACTTTCACATGTCTACCTGCACATTTCAGAACTGGTCATTTATATGTCTATAATTTTATTTGAAAAGCTATCTGCTTCAGTATATGAAAACCATGCAATTCTATTTCTGTCACAATTATGATTGTGTTTAATAACTTTTTAGATCTATATGTATTGGCCTGGGGAAACAGCCATAATTTATTTTAAGTAAAAAAAAGCATGTTGAAGCATTTTATGCACTAGCAAACTCCATTTTAAAAAATGTACTTCTCACCTTAACAGTGGTCTGTTTTATGTTAAAGAGATGAGGTTGCAAAATCCTGTTAAAACAGTATGAAGCATAGTTAATATTTAAAACAGGCCACACAACAATTATTAGTGTTTAATTATGTATTTAGTAAACATTTCTCTTGATAGCCAGGAAGTTTTGAGATAAATTTTGCATACACTGATAATAAAACTATTACCTTAATTTTTTAGTATAATTATCCTCCATCTTTCTCTAATTTTGAGTTTTTGCTTTTCTTTTATCAATCTATATATTTATGTACCTTTAATAAGCTATCTTAAAAGAAAATCGGGTTCTTTGGAACTAGGTCTGAAATCAAGTTCCAGCTCTGCCATTTACTAACTTTGTAACACTGGCCAAATGTGAATTTCTTCAAAATTCTGTTTATTCAGTTTTACATAGACACGATAATGATTTTGCAGAGTAGTGAGAATTAACAATTATTTTACAGAGTAGTACGATAATCAAAATAAGTAAAAATGCAGATCATCATAGGATTTACTCTCAACAAATGTTATTTCCATTCAGAAAGTTTTTAAAGTAAATATAATATGAATTATCACTGTTATTGTTTATCCATACCTATAAGTCCTGATTACAGTGCATCCTCTGAATGTAATCATTTAATACTGCTCATTCAGAATATTAAATTAGAACCAAGTGAGTGGGCTGAGAAAGATTTGTGTCCCAATGTACCACTATAGGGTTTCATACATATACTCAATAGGTACATCTCGTAACCGTGGAGGAAGGATAATGGTGTTGTGGTTAAACACAAAAGTCAAAACAGTTTAAGTTTAATAGAGACTTGACCTGTTAGCTATGTGACCTGGGCATGTTACTTGCCTGTTCGGTCTTTTCTCATCTGCAAAATGAGGATAATTGTCACTATTTTATAAGGATGGTAGTAAGACTTAAATGAGATTGCATATGAAGTATATTTAGCACATTCCCTGGCATATATTAAATGCCCAATAAGTGATAACTGTAGCAGTTGTGTTTGTTTAAATTAGTTTACAAGTTGTTCATATATTTAATGACTAGAGGCCTGGTGCATGGGATTTGTGCACTGGTGGGGGACATGGCCTCTGGGGATTGGCCTGCTGTGGGAGCGCCGCTCATCCCAGTCTGCTGTCTGCCAAGTGGCTGTGAACCCACCCTCCGAGCAGCTGCTCCCTGGTCCAGCATCTTTTGTGAAGCTGGAGCACTGGTCTCTCCAGGGGACCTCGTCAGGGCTAGGCCCAAGGACTATAGCACTGAGAGGTGGTGGAGTAGGGCTCAGTCCTGCAGTGGCCATGAACCCGCCTCCCAACCTATGGGGTCAGCTCTGTGAGCCTGGTGGTGCTGTGTGGCCTGTAGGGAGCAAGGAGAAGGAGCCTGGGGCAAGGAGGCAATGATTGCAGCCCGGGTTCCTGCACATCGGCCTGGGGTTTGCAGTGGGAGCAGCCACTCATTCTGGTCAGGCGAGGGTGCTCCCACTGTGGTAGTGCACTGACCACCAGGGGGTAGCTCCTGCATTGAATGTCTGCCCCCTCGTGGTCAATGCATGTCATAGCCATTGGTTGACCTGTCATTCTAGTTGTTCCGCTGTTCAGTCACTGGGCTTTTATTATATAGAATACCTATCGTCTGAACGTTGTGCTCTTTTTTCCCTAAAGAAATCAGAGACATTAAACATGATCTATTTGATTTGAACTTTAAAATTCAAATGCTTTTGTAAAACCTGAAAGTGCATTTTAATAATACTAGTGGTTGTGCACAAGTTAATAGAATGTTACCAAGGTTTTTTAATTAGTGGAGATTATAGTATTGAGAAATTGGATTCATGTTTTCAGAGCATTTGAACTAGATTAACATTTCTAATGCCTTTTTTTTTTTTTTTTACTTTTGAATAAGTAAAGCAAAGGCACCCCTTAATAGGGAAAAAACTTTTTTCCCCCTTCCAAAGCTGATTGCTAGTTACAAATAATGTTTCTCATCACTTTTAACAGTGGTTAGTTTCATGTGCAAGAAATGAGGTTGGGAAATCCTTGCTTTAAGCACTGTTAAATATTTAATATGCAACATACAGATAATGTATCATAGAAATGTACACTTGAAACCTATATGATCTTATTAACCAATGTCACCCCAATAAATTTAATTAAAGAAAAATAAATAAAAATAAAAGAGGCCACTTGAATATAGTTCTACTGCAAATACATAATTTTGAGTGAATGCTATCAATAAACTATAGGAGTATATTTAAACCTAGTTAGTATCTTACCTTAGAGTAAGAAAGGGAGAACCTGTTGTATTAGTAGCTACAGTGCTAGATATTTTCTGCTTTCCTTACCTACTGAAGTGAGTAAATTTGAGTCATTTTTCTTTAACTCTGCTTTCAGGGTTTTTATTTCAATTTTTAAGAAACTTGAACTAGAAAATTGTGTGGTGAAGTAGAGACAGCAAAGGTATTAGATATGAAATAATAATCTTTTATTTGGAAATAGTTGATAGCAAGTAATGCTTGGTAATTTTAAAAACATTTTCCAAATTACTGTATTTTCCTGCGTATAAGACAACTTTTTAACCCAGCCGGGTGTCGTCTTATAGGGCGGGTGCTAAAACTTCCGAGCCCGTCTGGAAAATCTGCGATTGCCACACACTGAGCTCAAAAACGGCTGTACTACGTTCATTTCAATGGAGCCAGATGGAGACCGCAAGTGTTTCTGGTCGGCTCCTTTTTGTGCTGCATATGGTCTCCGTCCGAATTTTTTAACCCAGGAAAATCTTCTCAAAAGTTGGGGGTCGCCCTAACCGGTTTGGCTCAGTGGATAGAACGTTGGCCTGCGGACTGAAAGGTCCCGGGTTTGATTCCAGTCAAAGGCATGTACCTTGGTTGCAGGCACATCCCCAGTGGGGAGTGTGCAAGAGGCCGCTGATCGATGTTTCTAACTCTCTATCCCTCTCCCTTCCTCTTTGTAAAAAAAAAAAAAATCAATAAAATATTAAAAAAAAAAAAAGTTGGGGGTCGTCTTATACGCCGGAAAATGCAGTAGTCATCTTAGTAGATGTTTGATTAATGAATACTTGTGTGATAATTAGCTAGTATACAAATTAGTATGACTAGAATTGGGTTGTAATTTCATGATTAGCTTTTAGAGCATAACATTTCAAGCAGAAATTGATATTGTTAGAGGCCATACTTTTTTTTTTAAATATATTTTATTGATTTTTCACAGAGAGGAAGAGAGAGGGAAAGAGAGTTAGAAACATCGATGGGAGAGAAACATCAATCAGCTGCCTCCTGCACACTCCCCACTGGGGAGTAAGCCGACTCTCTATCCACTGAGCCAAACCAGTTAGGGCAAGAGGCCATACTTTTAACATAAAATGGAAGGAAGCAAAGTATGTACAGTTACAACTTTCAATAAGAACAAAGAGAAAAGAAACAGGAAAATCAGAAGGGGAAGAACATGAGAAACAGTAAGCTAAAGGTTACTAAATTATTATTTTCCCCAAAATTTGAATGGGGAAAGAAGAGTTAAAAATTAATTAGAAGAAAAGCATCTGGAAAGAGTACAAGTTGAAACGTTATAATCTGTAAATACCATTTTTATTGAGAGAGGTTATTTTTTTCTTTGTGTTTGGGATATGGTTCAGAGATCTAGTGAATAATTCAGACCAATTTTTGCCTCAGGACCAAGTTCATTTTTAAAATTTTTGAGTCCCCAGTGTCTGAAAAAAATGGAATTAGTTAGGGTGATGATCAGAATTAGAGTTAATCTAACTGGAAAAACCTCCTTTCCTGAAAGAACTGGTTAAGGGAGTTTTCTGTGATGTCAAAGACTGATTATAAATGTGTTAAAACAAGTCAAGCTGGAATGGGTAGCAGGGCCTCCACTTTTGTTGAATGTAATTCATACAACTAAGAGAGGAGACTATATTGTGTGAAATGATTGCCCAGTAATTTATAACTTTCCCTTCCCTGATAACAATAATTCATTTATCTTACATATGTACTTTTTCTATAGGTTATATAGAAATTTTATTTGAAATACATGTTTCAGTTCTTTAATCATACCAAATGTATAGCTTGTGTAATGTGATAGTTGGCCAAAACAGTAAAAACCAGATTTAAAAAAATTACTGGAAATTAAAAAATTTTTAAATAAAGGTTAAACCTTCATATATATATAAAGAATTTTTATCTTTTCTTAAACTGGAAACTGGTTTGAGAATAATTTTATTGGAAGTTACTACCAGTATTAGAATTTATCTCCTCTCTAGCACCTAACAGTATCTGACAAATTCAAGGTGTTCATTTGAATAAATTAGAGTTATTTTTTAACTTATTAAAAGTAAGAGAGAAATTAGAATTCTTTAAGGTAAGTCTATCTGAAGTTATGGAATGGGCTGTGATCTTTTGAAATATATTCTGATATATAAACTTCCAAATTTTACAACCACAAGTAATATCTTATGCCATTATTTCTCTCAGCTCCTAAAATAGTATATAGCAGACATTTAATATATTGTTAATCTTTTTTTAAAATCTTTATTGTTCAGATTATTACAGTTGTTCCTCTTTTCCCCCCCATAGATCCCCTTCTTCCAGTTCTCACCCCATCCTCTGTCCATACCACCCCCCCATCCTCATCCACAGGTGTACGATTATTGTCCAGTCTCTTCCTGCACCCCCAACACCCTTTTCCCCCTGAAAATTGTCAGTCCACTCTCTTTCTATGCCTCTGATTCTATTCTATTCACCAGTTTATTCTGTTCATCAGATTTTTTATTCACTTGATTTTTAGATTCACTTATTGATAGATATGTATTTGTTCATAATTTTTGCCTTTACTTTTTCTTCTTCCTCTTCTCAAAGGATACCTTTCAGCATTTCATATAATACTGGTTGGGTGGTGATGAACTCTTTTAGCTTTTTCTTGTCTGTGAAGCTCTTTATCCAACCTTCAAATCTGAATGATAGCTTTGCTGGGTAAAGTAATTTTGGTTGTAGGTTCTTGCTATTCATCACTTTGAATATTTCTTGCCACTCCCTTCTGGCCTGCAAAGTTTCTGTTGAGAAATCAGCTGACAGTCGTATGGGTGTCCCCTTGTAGGTAACTAACTGCTTTTCTCTTGCAGCTTTTAAGATTCTCTCCTTGTCTTTTGCT